>JARJLF010002300.1:0-43369 GCA_029378395.1 Mycena leptocephala
GCGAAGCCGGATATGAAGTACTCACCACGCTTTCGAAGTGGTGTGATGGCCCAATAGGAGAGAACGAGGAGAAAATATTTAGTCCGTGGTAAATCAGTGACTTGGTTTCCAAAACCCCGTTGCGAGAGCCAGTATAGTACTGAACCACAGGGAGAGCACAACGAGTCAGTTCGAAGCTTCCGACGGAGGAAGGATCTTCTTCAACCAGGAGGTTATGTCACTGAGTTCATCGTCACGAACATTGTGACCGAGACCGTTGTAAGTGTAAAAACCAAGGCCTTCAGAAGCTCCAGAATGAGGTGCGGCCGGTATACCGATCTCGGTCAAGAGATAAATCGGCACAGACACGGCCTAGTTGATATTTCACGAGGCGGTCTGCTGTCCCATGGCCCCAGAAAATAGGAATGGAAGATGCATGGGATGATACCATCTAGAACATATGATATTAACAAAATAATAAGAATGTTTCTGACCTAAAAGTACCGATTTGAATTTATGTCTGAGAGGAAGCCGTGCGCTCAGCACAATTAATCCAGCGAGTCTTCTAGCCGTCGTCAAGCCTGTGAGAATGGTCATAGCTGCCCCTTGTGAAATGCCGCCAAGAACAATGCGACTAGGATCAACACCTGAGGCAACGATTTCGGTCAAGAGTGCATCGATGGAAGCTATACTGTGCAGTATGCCAGCTTCGTCTTCTGCGCCCGGAGGAGGAATTGTGAGGGGGAAGTCAAATGAGTAAATATCAAACCACGATGGCATCTGTTTCTTCATATTTCCCGTCACCGAAATAACAGGCCTAGGCAGAAATAACGAGTGCGTGTGGACCACATAATTATAAGCGTACGCCGCAGGCAGTATCCATTTCACATGCCCCAGCGCAGGATCGGAACGAATTGTGTTGACAATTTCGAGAGGTAAAAGACCTCGCGGTGTGCTCCTAAGCCCTACGCTGAGATCAACACAGGGTCCGGTTTCAAGATGCGCGGTCATTACTGACATGAAGAAAGACAACGACGGCGGGGAAATCTGAGTCAATGGGTGGGATCTCAACGACTGAAAGATGTCGCGAGTCCATAGTCGACGAACACGATGTTGAAGTTGGCTGCAAGTGCAAGAGTCACCAGGGCCTGTGGCGGTGCATGATTTCAACCGCTCCGATTTCTTGTCTCTTGTTAAGATCCGAAGTTACATTTTGAACCAAGTCCTGTGCTGGGAAAATGGGCCATTCTGCAACGATTCATATTTGTCGATTAGTCTCTCTCGACAGACGCTTTATCGTTTCTAGCTCGTACCGTGACCTCGCTCGATAAAGATCTATCCAAACTTCAAAGTTGTCGGCTGCATGGTTGAATATCCTGTTGAACCCTACTACTGTAGAGAGAATTTCTTTTTGAAAGGAATGGGGGGATTACTTGTCATTTGAACCAGTTGAGGCAAAGTTGCGAAAATTTGCTTCCGGAGATGTTCTTTGTGATTTGTCATCAAAATTTACGTACAGCAGCTCAAAAAGGGAATGAGCTGATTTTTTTAAAAGCTCTCGTCCCATCTTCCGATACCCTCTTTTTCCTTGTTCTTGACTCCCAACACTACCTGTGAGTACCACTCCATTGTTGTTTCCTGATGAAACCATAAACTGCAAAAAATTGTTCGCGACGTGCTTCGGCCTAGTGGGCGGGTATTCCTTCGGGATCCATTCAAGTCGCTGATACTTTTATATCTTTTTTTCCGCCATAAAAAAGCGTATACATTACTCACCTAACCTCTCTACACCGTCTAGTCTTTATAAAAATGTCTGTCGTTCAAAATCACGGCAAAGGAATGGTCGACGGTCGCCAACAGGATCGTATCGCCAACTACACCAAGTTCTGGAACAAGGACATCTCGAAGGAGAATAGCACTGGCACCGAGAACCGTGTTGATAGCTACACCGATGTAGTTAACGGTGCGTCTTTCCTCGAACAACGCCGAAAGTCTCACCGACTCTGATACTTTTGAAGGCTATTATGATGGTGCGACCGAGCTCTACGAATATGGCTGGGCGGACTCGTTCCACTTCTGCCGTTTCTACCAGGGTGAGGCCTTCGCCGCCGCCCTGGCGCGTCACGAACATTATCTCGCCGCCCAATGGGCCTGCGGCCTGGCATGCGGGTGCTCGATGTTGGTTGCGGAGTAGGCGGGCCGGCGCGCGCGATAGCGCGTTTTGCGGACGTTGAGATCGTTGGGCTCAACAACAATGAGTTCCAAGTGCAGCGTGCGCGCAAGTACACCAAGAAGGCGGGGCTGGAGGGCCAGGTTACGTTTGTTCGTGGCGATTTCATGAAGCTTGAGGAGCAGTTCGGCCCGAACTACTTCGATGCGGGTGCGTACATGATCCTTCTCACCTCTATCACGAACTAAGGGAGACGCGTTAGTCTACGCCATCGAGGCTACGTGCCACGCTCCGACATGGGAAGGTGTCTACGGCGAGATCTTCAAGGTCCTGAAGCCCGGCGGCACGGTAAGCTCTTCCCTGATTTTTTCATTTATTCTTTTAATATCTCTTCAGTTCGGCGTCTATGAATGGTGCATGACCGACGACTGGGACGCATCTAACCAGACCCATGCCGACCTGCAGCACGAGATCGAGTTGGGTAATGGTATCCCTGAGATGCGCCCCATCAAGCTCGCGCGCCAGGCGCTCAAGACCGTTGGCTTCGAGGTGCAGCACGAGGAGGACCTTGCTGACCGGCCCGACGTTGTGCCCTGGTACTACCCCTCGAGGGCGACATCCGCAAGGCGCAGACGTTCTGGACTACATTACGGTCTGGCGTATGAGCCGGAGCGGGATCTTCGTCACACACAACGTTTTGTGGGTCATGGAGCTGTTGCGGCTGGTGCCGAAAGGGACACACGACGTCGGGGAGGCTCTTCGGGTGGCCGCGCTATCCCTTGTGCGTGGAGGGCAGCTGAAGGTCGGTGTTACCTTACCTTACCTTGTCGCCAACCATGCTGATTCTCCTCCGCCAGCTGTTCACCCCAATGTATCTTGTTATCAGCAAAAAGCCCCTTGCCTCTTAGAAGTGGTTGGCGCTATTTAGATGTGAACGACCAGTACTTTATACCACACTAGTACTAACATGGAGCGAATCTTTAAGTACGCCCTCCCACTAAGTACATAAGTATTTCGCGTGTATAGCCATTTTCGGGGAATTTATTTTTTATGGCCGCGAATGTTCTGACTTTCAGTACCGCAAGAAATATCTGAAGTTTTTTGTATTTTGGCGGTACGATAAATTAAGTACAAATTTCGCACATTGATACACTATTTAGGTGAAGGAAAACTACTGATACAAGGTCTGAATAAATAGTAGCAGCTGCTACCGCACTTTGACATCCCGCCTCACCACTGAGTCCCCATTCACTGTCGACGGCCCCGCAGATTGAACAAATGCGTAGCTGGGCGGCGCCAACTCAGCGTCCTCGCCCACGCTACGCACGTCGACATTCCGCTGCACGACTACGGCAGCACCGGATTTGCTTTGTAATGGCGCAGGAGGTAGATTCGGCCTGAAGTTTGAAACATCCGTAGGAGCGGCGCTGGGGGCAACGGTGGAATATTCTGAGAACGGAACGACAAGGTTGGCCGTCGCCTCAGTGTCCGCAGATTTCGGATTTCGTCGGCGGCGCTGCCAGATGATGACAGCGATGACTAGCACAACAAGGACGGTCGCCCCTACGATCGTGGCGACGATGGCGCCTACTGGGACTGAGTGTGAGGCTGAGCTGGGACCAGGGCCTGGCGAGGATGCCGGTGACGAGGGTGCGGGCGACGAGGGTGCCGATGTGGAGTTGCTAACGGAAACAGCTGGGACGCTCGCGGCGCTCAACACGTTCGAAATGCCTGAAAGCTGGTTCCACGGCGGCATCCCCAGCGGACCCAGCACAAACGACAAAGAGAGTAGTTCGTCATCTGATGCGAGGAACACGGGAGCGATATCAAGTTGCTATTCAGCCACGACGAGTCCGTGCGGATAATGTCGCTGGTTCCATCTTCGTAGACGACCTTGATGGCGGCGATGAAACCAGCGGAATTCCCGGACGAATGTGGAGTTCCATCTAACGGAAAGTTCTGCGCGATGACAGTGAATACATTCGAGGTAGCATTCTTCAAGCCGACAGTAAATTGCTGGGCATATTGCCAGAAACCAGCGCTGCTCTGTGGCGGCGAGCCGAGATATTCGCCGTTGAGATACAGGGTAAAGCTGTTATCGACGGTGAGGAGGATGGTAGCCGACTGCGCGCTTTTCCCGGAGGGAGTGGAAAAGTTCTTCCTGAATCCTACAGTCCCCACATCAGTTGAAACATTCGCATCTGGTGTCGACCAAATCCAAGAGCTTTCATTGAGCGTGAGGGGACTAGGATCAGGCAAGGGAAGGAAGACGCTCTGTCCCCATGGTCCCGATCCGTTGGGTGCTGCGACCGCGGCGGACGCAAAATGAGAAAGGTTGGACGGGTTGGGAAAATCGGATGGAATATCCCTGGTTGCCAACCAACTCGAGTCGGAAACAAAGGTATCGGATTTCGGCGAGTCAGTATACGAGACCTGGATGGCCGCCAGGAACCCCGGCGGTGGTGCAGTAGATTTGCCGCCGTTGGCGACCAGAACAGAGAATATGTTCCCGGTCGCATTCAGTGCAGCCCTGAGCACCAGCGCAGACTTCCACCCATCTTGAGTGTCATTCGAGGCCCCAATCGGCTGGCCGTTGACAAAAAGGGTAAAATTGTCGACGCCAGTCATCGTGATCACGGCGCTCGACGCAGACTTGCTGGGTGTCGTGATGTTCTTGAAAAACGCGACATTTCCCGCGGACGTGCTGGCCGATCCATCTGAGTTTGAGGCCCAAATCCATGACGCCGACCTCAGCCCGCTGTCGGACAGTGCGTCTCTCTGGACATTTGCACTGCGTTTGGGTCGTGATACAAGGCGTGCTTGGACATCTTCGGTTCCACGTTAGAATTTCGTCAACGAGGACAGAAGTGAACACACGATAAGAAGGGCCATTACAGAAAACCAAGGTGAAGACCAGAAAAAGTAGTAAACCGACTGGATGCACTCGTCAGTATCTTGCGCCGCCGCAAAACTGTAAAACTGGGGTACTTACCTGAAGTTAACATCCGAGTCGATCAACGACTTGAAAGAAAGAAAAGCAAACGGCAAGAAGGTGGGCGGAAAGAAAAACCCATTCATGATAGTATTCAGCTGTTCATCTAATTATAATAGTAAGCGCACTGCGCCCGGCGCTGGTTGCATGGGATACTGTTGATGCTTTTCCCGCTGGATGATGGCGCTTGCTGATACGCTAATATGGGTCAATGTCAAACAGACTTTTTCAGTTTCAGGCCTTGTCAGACCCTTTCAGACCCGTCGGGCGGCCATATCAGACCCAGAGCGAAAAACGAGCGGCAAGCGAAAAGCAATCTGCTTTCAAGTCGCATTGGTTTGCAGAGTAAGTTGAGTGCAAGTCATAACGGAACTAAACCCGGATCAGCCAGTGATCGCACTGGAAATCGTGGCTGTGCAACCCATCAGCGCATCATGTTCCGCCTTGAGTCGTCCCAGCAATTAGCTGTACTCTGTCGCGCAACAAGCTGTCAGGCGACCGCGCGTATGCGCAATTCGTAATACTTCGTATATAGGACCACGAATTTCGCACCCAGGAAACTCTACTCTTGTTCTCTTCAAGATGTTGCCCTTGTTCTTCTCTCGATTCCTGTTCTTTCGGGGTCCTCTTGGGCCCTCTGAATCTTGTCCTGCGGTCTTGCCCTTGTTCTTGATCTCTTCGTTCTCGCTCGTCTAAGTCTTGTCCTTCTCAGGCTCTGCGCCGGCTCCCTGTCCTCCGAGTCTGTCCTTCACCGTTTATAAGATTTATGCTCTATTATTACAGACTTTTCAGTCGTGCCTTTCCGCACGAATCCGGTGTCGGCCCTCATTCGCAGTCTGGAGCGACCGAGTGCTCCTCTTGCTCTGCCTTTATTCGACCTAAGATCTCGTGCCCCGGTCTGCTCGAGGTCCTCCTGTTTTATTTCCTTTCTTGCCGCTGAGTTGCAACGCCTTAGCTATGCCAACTTGGTCTCATCTCATTCCGATCCACTCCTTTAGCCTCTACTTGTCGCTTACTAAACGGCCTCTGATGTATTCTGCCGCCGACTCGTCATGTATACCTGCCGCCGGCGCTATGCATCGCGTCACCGGCTCTGTTTTCGCACCTCGGACTTGTCATCGTTTCCGAAGTACAACATGCGAGGTATGAGTATAATTTGTTGTATGTAGCGTCTGTCTAAGAGACACTATTTCCGAAGGAATTCTATTTTGAATGATTGCTACCACTTTGTCTCTCATGAACATGGGAAATTGGACTGCGGAGGATGTTCAACGTCGAGGATAGTCAAGGTCAATGACTACCACCCAGCAGCAAACCTTGATGCAATGATCCAACCCGCCGGAAATCCCACTGGCTTGATCCGTCCCGACGGTGACCCAGTCAGCAATTTGGCCGACTCACCTAGTATAAATGGAAGCGGTCAAATATTGCGGCTAACACCCACCAACTTCTACAGTTCTACTGCCCACTTGACAGATATTAATCAGACCCACATGTCGAATCTCCTATGTTCCCGAATTGAAGGGTATTCGACACTATACGTCTCACCAAATTCGGCGCTCTGGAGGCTAGTATCCTCTTCGCCTCCGGAATCATCTGCTATGTCCTCGTCCGACGCCTTCGCCGCCCCCGCGCGACACCCCTCCGCGGCCCGCCGAGCAGCAATTTCTTCTTCGGTGTGCTCCCCAGCTCATGAGCGCGCCCGACGCCGGTGCCCTCTACGAGGAATGGGCGCAGCAATACGGCTCGGTGTACGCGGTTCCGAGCCTCACGGGCACCAAACGGCTCGTGTTCGCCGACCCCAAGAGCATCGCACACTTTTTTGCGAGGGAGACTTTCACATACGTGCAGACGCCGCAGTCGAGTAGGTTTCTTGAGAAGTGGATTGGGAGGGGATTGTTTTGGGCGGAGGGGAGAGCCACAAGAGGTGGGTTTTGCTTGCTTGACGAATACTGGATTTACTTGATTACTGACGGATAAATAAATTGCAGGCAGCGCAGGGCATTGAACCCCGCGTTCAGCAATGCGTCCATCAAGAACCTGGCTCCCATTTTCTTTGACTCGGCGTACAAGGTAGGCTGTTTTTTCCTCAACTGTAAGAATTCATACTTATTTTATGGCCAAAAATTAGGCCAAGGCTGCATGGGATGCTATGCTTGAATCAGCTTCAAGTTCAGACGGGACGATAATTGAGGTCCAGCAATGGTCTGTAAATTCCAATTCGTTCGACCTTTACCATTACTTATCCATGGCTGGTCAGGATGAACCACGTCTCGTCAGTCCTATATACCTTCACAAAACCAGCCTCACTAATGAATAAAATATCGCAGCCTCGACACAATTGGCCTCGCGGGCTTCTCCTATGACTTTGGCACCCTCTCGGGCAACACCTCCGAGGTCGCCACCGTATTCGATTCCATCGGCTCCTCATCGGGGTTCGTCGGCAAGGTGTTCTTCTTGCTGTCCTTGATCGCGCCGATATTCGAACATGTCCCGACGCCGCGGCGGGCGATGCTCGGAAAGCTGAAGAAGACGATGCTCGGGCTGGGTGTCAAGTTCCTCAAGAGCACGGGCACGGGCGGCTCGGTGGGGAACACGGATAGGTCTGTCATAGGACTGTTAGGTGCGTGCTTTGTGAATTCAGCAGCAATCTCCGAGTTTGAAATGACGCTGCACTTTGTTTACAGTGAAATCGGCCAGCTCAGAAAAGATTACGCATGAAGAGGTTGTGGCACAGGTCAGCATAATAAACAATTGCACTATATTTATACTCAACTACATGTGGTCAGATCAACGTCCTCCTCCTCGCGGGATACGAAACAACGGCTAGTGAGTGCACAAGAAATTACCATTCCGCATACGAAGCAGACTGATTTTGTGTTCCAGTTAGCTTGACGGTGAGCTTATATTACTTATCTGTAAAAACCACTAACCTTTGAATATCACCGCAGTGGGCGCTCATCGAACTCGCCCGCAATCCCTCAATGCAAAACAAATTGCGCGAAGAGCTCCTGCAGGGCGGAGGCGGGGACCCCACATGGGACGAGCTAACCACCCACACATCCTTCCTCGACGCGTTCACCTCCGAGATCCTGCGCTTGCACCCGCCGCTTCCCGAGATCCAGCGCGTGGTGCGTCGCTCATTTCTCTGATCAAATCGAAGGTGCTGAAAAATATTACCTCGCTATCCAGGCCGCAGAAGACGACATCCTCCCCCTCAGCGCCCCCCTCCAAACCGCCCACAAGGGCGAGGTCGACACCGTCCTCGTGCGCAAGGGCACAATCGTGACAATCCCAATCGAGTGCATCAACCGCTCCACCGCGTTCTGGGGCGCGGATGCGAAGGAGTTCAACCCCGCGCGCTGGCTTGACGAGAGCCACGGGGCGGACGTCCATAGGGCGCAGGAGCTCGCAGGCTATCGGCATATACTGACGTTTTCGGATGGGGCGCGGATGTGTTTGGGGAAGGTCGGTTATACTTTTACTTGACGCTTTGATTTCTGAGTGCTAATTTATTTTTCGCAGGTATTCGCGGTCACAGAGTTCAAAGCCGTGCTCTCCGTCCTCGTGCGCAACTTCACCTTCGAGTTCCCCAAAGGACCGGACACCCCCATCGGCCGGCACAGGAATATTTTGCCAAGGCCGAAGGTGGAGGGGGAGGAGGGGTATGCGGTGCCGTTGAGGGTGCGGAGTTATGTCGCGGCGTGAATAGGCTTGGGGAATGCGAAGGAGTTGGGAAGACGAAGCAATTCAGTGTCAGTGTCGTTATATTGGATGCTCAAATAAATGTCGGAATATAGCTAAGGACCAGTTTCAATTTGTTTTCGGGCATTTTTACAGAAAAAAAGAGGATCATCTACTTCAACATCAACATGGGTTCTGAATCGTCACGAATATAGTCAGCGAGGCCCTTGTAACTGTCAAGCCAAAGTTCTGCGGTCTTCTACGCACACCGGCTGGGAGGCATGCCAAGACTCCTAATATTAAAAGTTGAACCAGTGGCTGTGCACGATGATGTACGTCGAGCAGTCACGGTGGGAGCTGCCAGTGTACGCAAACAAATAAAAAAAGCAAAGACAGGGTAGCGATGCCTTGCGCTCTCCTGGTCTTAGTACCTACACGCCTACCGCTGAACGTTGAAGTTGAACCAAAAGTTGAACCAGTGGCTGTGCACTATGTTCAGCCTCCGCCTCCGACTTTCTCCGACCGTACACACGTCCTTCCGAACTCTTCCGAACGATCTTCCCTACATAATATTAATACAACAGCTTGATGCTTACAAGGTATCTTATATCCCAGAATCAGAATCCAGACCGGACGTGGTGACTCGGATAAGTAACACACCAGAATGGAGTCCATAGTAGGTAAGTAGGTAAGTATTTCAAATTTGCTCGGTCATCTTCAAGTTGCGCAATGCGCACAGTGCGTGTCTGGATTTCTCAGAGTCAGAGTCATACGCAGTTAACCTATTCCACGCAAAAACCTCAACACCCAAAGCAAAGCAATTCCTTTTTTTTTTTCCCCGGGAGGGATCGATTATTACAATAAATAACATAAATAGTATCATACTAGTACTGTACACCGACTATCGTCTTCGTTCTCTATAGTATAATACGTATATGCTGCGCTAAATCGTCCTGTCCGTGTCCAGCTGTCCTGTCCTGTCCTGCCCGTGTTCGTATGTATGTGCGTGTGCATGCGATAGTATGGTGAAAAAACGAGATGAGATGAGATGAGAGGAGGAGAGATAAGGAGAGAAAAACGAGTGTCGTGCCCGCCGTAGCAAAAATGAGTGTGTGCGCCCTTCCTCCCTCCTCGACGCGGCGCAAAAAGCTCACCAAAAAGCCCACCACCGCTTCTTCTTCCCTCCCCCTCCCCCCGCCTTCTCATCACCACCGCCGTGCAGCGCAGACGTCGGCCCCCCACCCCCCGGCAACTCCCTCAAATCCGGGCTGCTCCGCCCCACAGCAGCCATCCGCTCCCGCTCCCGCGCGCTCGCAGTCTTGTAGTGCGGGGTTTTGGGCATTTTCGCGTTCCCATTCCCGTTCGCGTTCCCGTTCGTCGCAGTACCAGAGGGAGCGGTAGAAGGAGATGCAGACGACAAAGAAGCCGACGCCGACGCCGGCCCAAGCCTAAAATCATCCGGCCCCTTCCCCCCAAAGAACCTACTCCCGCGACCCCACGTCTTCCTCTTCTCCTTCTCCGCAAGCGGCGGGCGCAGCCCCAGTGTCGGCGTCTTCTCTCCATCCTCCCCACCTCCGTGCGCGTTTCCGTTCGTGAGAGTCGGAGTCGAAGCAGACGCAGACGCAGAAGAAGCAGGCGCGCTGTCCACCCTCCTCCGCCCGCTCGCGCTCCGCAGCACCTGTGCCTGTGCCTGTGCCTGTCCACCATTCACCCCCCCATCCTCCCACACCTCCCCTCGATAAGCCGACGGCGCCGCCGCCGCAATCGTAGGCGACGCAGGCGGGCTCCCCGCGCCCCCACCCCCCCTCGACGCCCTCCGCAACTTCGACGGCGTCCTCTGGTGCCCTTGTCCGTTCCCTTGCCCCTTGCCCGGCGAAGCCGGCGACGGCGCCGCGTTGAGCGGGAAGGGGTTCGCGTACACGTTCGTGGCGGGCGCGGCGCCCGGAGGTAAGATGTATGCGATCGCGGCAGTGGGCGGGGGGTGCGAGCCCGAGCCCGACGCCGCCCCCGCAGTCGACGGCCGCCTCGTATGTCCATGTCCTTGTCCCGCGTTAGGTGGCGTCCTCGTATGTCCGTGTCCATGCCCTGCGTTCGACGGCGTCCTCCCGTGCCCATGCGAACTCCCGGAGCTGCGTGACGCGGAGGGGGTCATCATCATCGGGGGCGGCGCCTGGTGCGCCTGTGGTGGAGACGGCGGTGCTGACGAAGAGAAAGTCGGCGCAGACGACGGGTCGTCCTCCCCGCTCCCGCTCCTGCTCGCAGGCGGCGTCGGGAGGCCGTACGGGTGTCCTTCTCTTGCTCCTTCTCGTGCTTCCCTCGCTCCCTCATCCAGTCGCTTCCCCTCCCCTTCTTCATTCGTATTTGTGTGTTCCGCCGAGTGTGCGTATTCCCCATTCGAGTGCGTGTGCGGGTCGACGTCGACGTCCTCCGGCTCCGGACTCCCCTCCCCGCTCACCCTCACCACGCCCGCGACCCACGCGCCCCTCCTCTCTCCTTGCCCGTGTCCTCGCTTCCCTCCACCGCTAGCCGCCCCCTCCAACGCCCCAACAACCAAACACTCCACCTCCCCCAGCGCCCTCTCACCCAACACATACGCCTTCGCCCCCCTCGCCCTCGCCCCTCCCCCGCTTGTTGAATTCGCGTTCGCGTTCGAGGACGAAGAGGGCGAGAAGCTCGCCAAGAACGACGACAACGCCCCAACAAGCTTCGCACTGCGATAGCTCGCGGGCAGGACGTGTACGATGTGCGCTCTCGTGCCTCGCCCTCTTGCTCTCCCACTCCCCGTCCCTCTTGCCCCCATTTCCCCTACACCAGCGCCGCCCCCGAACCCGCGCGGCATCGTCCCCGCGTCAGAATAAATAACCGACGCCCTCGGACTCGCCGGCTGGCTCTTGCTCCCATTCCCACCCACACTCCCATTCGAGCTAGAAAACAACCCCGAAATCTTAAAACTCCTCCCACCCCCATTCTTACTCCCCACACTCCCCGGCGTCCCCGGCCGACTCGTCTCCGCGCTCGACGTCGGGCTCGCGTACCCACTCGCGTAGCCGCGCGACGGCGACGAAGGCGCAGAGCTCCAATCTCCTCCTCCCCCTCCCGCTTGCGCATGCCCGTGCCCAGAGAGAGACCCAGCGTACGAATGCGGCGTGGACGCCCCCGACCTCTCCCCCCCGCCGCTGCTGCCGAAATACGGGTTCGAGCCGTTGCCGTGTGCGTAGCTCGAGTTCGAGTCGGCGTAGTCGGGGAAGTTGTTATTAGAATTGGGAGGATAGAGCGCGGTGTAGGCGGGCCCGGCGAGGAAGCCGGCTGCGAGGGTGCTTACCTGTGGGAAGAGGATGGGGGTGAGTGGGAGTTGAGAGAGAGAGAGAGAGAGAGAGAGAGAAAGTGGAAGAAAGGAGGAAGGTGCAGGGAAGTATGAGTTGAGATGGAAAAGAGGACGAGTCAAAATGAGGAAAATACGAGGACGTGCAGCAAAGAATGAGTCGAAATGAGGAAAGAACGAGTTGAAATGGGGAAGAAGAGGACGAGTCAAAATGAGGAAAGTACGAGGAGGATGTGGGGGAGAGTCCGGATCGGAAGGAAGGACAAATTTGGAAAGAATTAAGAATTGAGGGACGAGGGACGAGGGAGGATGCGGAGGAAAATACGAGTTGAAAAGTCCTCTTTTCCATTTCGGGTCGAGATGAGGAAAGTATGAGGAGGATGTGCAGGAGTCCGGATCGGGAGGAGGGTTGGAGGAATTAGGAAGGAGGAATTAGGAAGGAGGAAGGAGGAAGCAATTAGAAGGAGGGTTGGAGGAATTAGGAATTAGGAAGGAGGAAGGAAGGAGGAAGGAGGTAAGAGGGAGGAAGGAGAGGAAGGAAAGTACGAGGAGGATGCGGGGGAGAGTACGGATCCGAATCATGAAGGGAGGGTGCAGAAGGAGCAAGAAGAGGACCAGTTGAAATGGGGAATTCGAAATGAGAAGAGGCCGGATCGGAAGGAGGGAGGAAGAAGGAAGGAGGAAGGAGGGAGAAAGGAATTATGAAGGAATTAGGGAGGAAGGAGGAATTAGGAATTAGGAATTAGGAAGGAGGATGGAAGGAGGATGGAAGGAGGATGGAAGGAGGAGGAAGGAGGAATTAGGAAGGAAGCGATTAGGAAGGAGCAATTAGGAAGGAGGGTTGGAGGAAGGAACTAGGAGTTAGGAAGGAGGAAGGAGGAAGGAATTAAGAAACGACGTGCAGAAAAGTACGAAGAAAAATAAGACAAGTGGAAATGAGAAAAGTACGAGCAGGACGTGCCAAACAACGAGGTATTCAAACGAGCAGAGTGGATAAAGCAAGTGTCCGCAAGAGCCACGTGAAGCGTGAAGAGGGAACGAAGAGAAGAGACAACTCGGACTCACCAGCACAACCTGTTTCAACACGGCCTTCTCCTGCTGCGCAGGCGGCAGGAACGATATCAACGCGTCAAACGGGCGCGTCCCGTCGTTTGGCGTCGTTTTACTCCCTACAACCATTCCAAAATCATTTAGCCACAAATTCTTTTTTGAAAGGAATGAGAAAATAAAAAGCACCTTTCCCCCCAATTATACTCGACCGCTTCGAGGAAGACGTGGATTTGGCGGAGGCCGCCGAGTCGCGGCGTTTATGTCGGCCTAGGGACGCGGACGAGTCTCTTTTGCTCACTGAAAGCAAAGCAGAGGACGAAGCGAAGAACGTGCTCTCCCTCGCGCCCGGCGCCGAGGACGCGAGCGACAACGCACTCGGTGGGCGCGTGCGGTTTGGGGGGTACGGACTCCCTGCCGCCACCGCACCCGCACCCGACGACGGAGCCAAGAGCGAGCGCCGGCCCGCGGTGGGGTGCAGGTGTTCCGAGCTAGGCAAGGGCGGGGTAAGGGACCCGGGCCCGTCGGCAAGCGGCTCGGGGACGCAGAACGCCGCGTCGTCGGATGCGTTCTGTGCGAGCTGCTCGATGGAGCCGGGGGCGGCGGGGTCGAGCGATAGGGAGGCGCGCCAGGAGCGGGAGACGGCGGCGGCGGCGTCCAAGATGCCTACGAGGGTCAGAGCAAAGGCGGGTGCGGAGGGCGCGAGGGGGGCGCGCAGGCGGAGGACGCGGATTGCGGCGCGGGTGTGGGCGGGGTTTTGGCCTGCGGCGGCGAGGAGGGCGGAGAGCGGGGGCGGGGTGTGTGTGACGAGGAGGACTAGGGAGCGGGCGAAGGTGGGGGAGCGCAGCAGCGGGGCGAGAGCGTGTGGGCTTGGGGCTACATTAAAAGAATTAAGAGTTGATTAGGGGTTATTGTTAATTAGTGGGCTGACCGCCGAGGACGAGGAGGACGTGTGGGCTGCTGGAGAATGCATGGGAGAGGGCGGGCAGGTCTAGTGCGGGCCATGGGGCGTCGAGGTCGAGCTGCACGCGCTGCACCGACGGCGTGGCGTGTGGTGCCTGCGAAAACGGGTCAAGCGGCAGGCGGGGCCGGAACACATCAGACGGCCCGCGTCGGGGCAGGGTTGCGGGTGGGGTGGTCGTCGTCGTCGTTAGCGTCTTGGACGATTGTTGTGTGTCCAACATGAGGGCTGCGAATAAGACTCTGCGCTGCGAAAGTAAATTATCCTGTCATACGCTACTCATTACATCATTGCCTCGGCTAATTTTTCTTCGGTCAGGTCCTGTCAGGTCCCGCCGAACTCGGCTTTCCAGTGCCACGCATCCAATCCCGTTCTCCACAAGACTACCCTCTTGCCTGGCTTCAGTTTGAGTTGTGGTCACCCTCCCTGCACCACACTGCACCATTGCCTTGCCAGGCCGATCACACAAACTGCTACGCGCCAAGCCCGCCGGTCAATTAACTCCATCAGTTCCCATACATAATGAACGCGGCCCGCCCCTACTCCGAAGCTTTTCCTTCAAGTCCACCTCGCGGAAGCAACCCCATTACGGCCTCCGTCACGCCACCGCAGTCTGCACCGCCGTCGCGTCCTTTTCTGTCTCTACGCCCATATAGACGAAGCTTAATCCGAGTCTAGTCTAGTATCTACCCTGTCTAAGCCACTCCCACCTTGCTCCCACCGTGCGCGACACGGTAACTCCTACAGCCTATTAGCCTGCTCACCTCAGTCGATCTGAATCCCCACCCCACCCTACGTACGCCACCAGTAACCTTCTCTGCCAGCTGCCAGTCCTGCCGGCATCCCCCATCGCCGAACGTGCGTCTCGATTCGAATTATTATTTCGAACGTCCTGCTCGTTTCTACTTACCACCATTTTACCACCCTTTACTACCGCGGTGCTTCGGTGCCGGCATCCCTACCCCGGTCCCACTGCTCAGCGAAGGCGACGGACATCCGCGTGGAACGTGCTCCCCATCCAATCAGTGTCTATAGGATATACTACTGTGCCGCCCCGTGTCCCACGGGCACGCAATTACCAACTGGGGACGGGTATATACAATCCATACAAACTGCCAGCCAGCCGGGTCCGAGTCGTCGCTCTGAACTTGGTTACTTAAAACACCCAGGACGTCTAAACGACAACTGGCAACACCGCCAAGATAAACGGCGTATCGACTCCGACTCTCAGGCTGGAGCTACATATGTAAATACAAAAACAAAAACAAAAATGGACTCGCTACCTATCTTATCATCTACCCCGTACCCGGTGTTATTACGACCGCATGCCTATCTATGTCTCTAGAGTCTATGGATGGATCTATGGATCTACTGTAACGTACTGTACCGTACGCAGTGCAACTAAAAAATAAAACCCTTCACTCGCCGCCTCGTCTCGTCTCGTGTCACTGTCCTGTCCTGTCCTGTCTTCAACATTAACACCCAAGTCAATATCATAATCACTCACTCACTCAACATTCAACCCATCACAGGGCCGAGCTGCCCGCGGACGTATTCGGTTACTGTAGCAAGTCAAAAGCGATGCTGTTGCGTCCGTACATACGTGAAGACCACCCGTAACTTGGACACTGAATCCGCGACGGTAACTATTTAAAAAAAATTATAATATACAGCCATCGGCGTCGACGTCGATCCGGCCACTGAAATAAAATATTTTCGACCGCGCTGCAAACGCCGTTTCCGTCTTCCGTTTTCGTTTGACTATATGTATGTTCCCCGCCGTCCGTGTCAATGCGCACTGCCGTCATCTCGGACTCGCAGGATACTCCAGACTTGGCCATAAAATAAAAATGAAAATAAATCTTCGAATTCAGCGCGGCGCAGCCCAGCCCAGCCTCGACTCGACTCGCAGTTTAATGCTATCTTACATGTACGTACACTGAATCCCGGCGCACGGGCTTGGCGCCCCCCTCCCTTCTCCCTTCTCCTTCTCCTCAGACTTCTCCTCCCTTCTTGTCGAATTATAATTATTAATAACTCCCGAGCGAGCGCCGGCGCTTTCGCGAACCACGAGAATGCCTAGGCTTCGCGCGCGCGAGCTCGGGCCTGAGATGAATTGCCAGTGAGGGGGAAAGGGTGGAAGAAGACTCGGACTCGGAGGAGGCCGATGTCTTCATTACATGTGTGTTCCAATTGATAGGATGTCTGCCACTGGCAGTGGGGGGAGGGAAGAGTGGAAACTATCCTGAGTGCCAGTGGGCTGAGAATATAAAACAAGGACATAATTATAACCCGGAGGTCGTGCGTGACGGTGGGATGCCAGTGAATAAATAAAATAAAATACAGCTCCAGCTACAACCTAAGCGCACTCCGAGTCGGAATTGCGGCCAAAGTCTGGGCTCAGGCCGTCGAGAATCGGGCGCAGGTCCCCGAAAAAAAAAAAAAAAAATCCCTCGGCCTCTAGCACCCTCCGATTTAGCCAGGGTGCGGATCGAGGTTGCAATTGAGATTGCACGGGACCAAAGACAAAAGATCGGAGAAAGTCGGAACGCGGTAGTGTTGAACATAATGCACAGCCACTGGTTCAACTTTTCACGTCAGCCGCGACGGTCTTTGCAGCGTGCGGGTAAGTACTGATGAGAGCGTAAGCCCGGTATTTTTACTTGCGTTTTTGAGTACAGCTCCCGCCGTGACTGCTCGCGACTCTCCAGGACGAACACGCAAACTCACTTCACACCCCCCATCACGGAGATGAAGTTTTTCCAAATTCCAGGCGGGTGCCGTGTTCCGTCATTAATATACGTACGTACATACGAGGAGTATATAGTGCACTATAGTGGCGTGCTATCTCGTACACTTCACGTTCGGGTCTGATTCTCTGGACCTGGACCTGGACCCAGTGGGCCGCACACAAAAAGAATTCTGGGGGTTCAGTTCTTAATATGTACTTATCGGAGTGCAGTTCTTACGTACCTGTGTGTCAATGGCCATGGCCCGGGGAGCGGGGACACATCTCGACTCGGGCTGAGTATTGAGGATTCCGAGTCGCTCTATACATACATAATATATACGCGA
Source organism: Mycena leptocephala (assembly GCA_029378395.1). NCBI lineage: Eukaryota > Fungi > Basidiomycota > Agaricomycetes > Agaricales > Mycenaceae > Mycena > Mycena leptocephala. Next base: position 17,231 of record JARJLF010002300.1, read on the forward strand.
AAAAGAGTATTGATAATTTCAAAGGTGAGTAGCCTGAGGAATGCATGAATATAGGCACTTCCTAGTTGAAGATTAAATAACTCCCACTCGCCGAGCGGGACGTGCGCGCGATTGAACCCGGCTGGCTATGGGCCGTCACGGTCCTCGGTATCAATTTCGGCACACGACTCACGGGCTTGGCGTCTTGTCTCTTCGCTGCTTCCTTCCCCGCAGACTTCTCCTTCTCATCGAATTATTAATAACTTCCGAGTCGCGAGTGGACTTTCGCGAACCACGAGAAGGCTTCGCGCGCGAGGGCCTGGGATAGAAGAAAGGGGAGGGATCGGCCGGTGTCTTTATTAGGTGTTCATGTATGTCACGGTTCGGATTCGTAGCCTTGGGATGTTTAACTTTTTTCTCAACGGAAAGAAGAGTATTATGACCCATGGCAGAGGGAGGGAAGAGAATAGAATAGAAAATTGTGGAACCGAAAGGAGAGTCGATACCAAGAACGTAGTGCGAGGAATATAATAAATGAAATGAAATGAAATACACTACAGCTACTTACTGTACAGCGCAGCCTGAACCCACTCGGGATTCAGAAGTATCGACGTCGAAACCGAATATATACTTACTATAGCTAGACTCGAGCCCGTCATTCAAGTCAAGGTATTCTTCAGTGTTCACAGTATAACACTGGCAGTCGATAAAAAATAAAAATAGCAAGTGGTTCGAGTCTAAATACCTTTAGTTCGCCCGCGTTCCAGTGGTTTGGACTTTTTCTTTTCTTTTCAGCTGGCCCGGGATGTCTTATTAATAAGAGATTGATGAGATTGCACGCGAACAACTTGAAAGATCGGAGAAAGTCGGAGGCGAGGTTGAACATGCACAGCCACTGGTTCGATTTTTTGGTTCAACCTTTTCAAGGTAGTGGAGGCATGTGGATGGGTAGGAGAGCGCAAGACATCGACATCCGGTCTTTGCAATTGTCTTCCAAACTTCAGCTCCCGCTGCTCGACGACTTTCTCTACAGGCAACACTGTTGGATGCGCCCCAGGCCCGGCATTAGTATTTAATATATTCAAGTTATTGGTAACCAAAGGGAGACGGGTATGTACCCGCAGCAAGCGGTGTATCATAGAGATTCTGTTCGGAGTTTTAACTCTTGATAGGACCGTGGACAAGGACGGCATCTCGCAAACGGAACTCGACGATAAACGGAAACTTGGAGACCACTCCCGTACGGAAATTCCACTCCCATGCCTACAGTATCTACGGACGGATGCGCACGGAAATGATGATGATGCTCGAAAATCTTGGATGGGTGGACCTACAAAAGTCTGTTTCCCGTCGTATTCCGTTTTCCATTATGCTATCGAGCACGGCTATAAAAATATTCCTCAGCTCCGGGTCACAGCCTCAGCCCGGGTGTCTCGTGTGTAACTATCATCGCCAAGCCGGCGGAGGAAGGATACGCCAAGAATTACAATTTACTTAAAGAAATTCGAACTGTAGTTGTGCCTGCGTGCCCGCACGCGATTATGTACTCACAGCTGGCCACCCTAAGCCAGCGGGCTTGGCGCTTACAGCCGTTTGCGGAACTTAGGGCGCGGACGATTTTTTTCTGTTTTCAGCCATTTTGGGCAGAACAGCTGCCCCGACTTCAATTTTTGTCAGATTGCCTCGGGACATATCTCATTCTACTCGCACTGAAAATCCGCAGTCAATGGTCTCTGTGATCTTTTGTTTTGGTTTCCAAATGACACTTTCACCCAAAAAATCCTGATTTCAGGCAGGACAGCTGCGGCATCAGCATTTCACCCCCGATTGCTCTAAGTTTTTGATATGGTGGACTTCTATGTATTATCTAGTCAACAGAATACCGGGATAGTGAATGTGATGCCAAGTCCTTATACAAATTGCCGGCCAATTGAGAGCTCAAATCGGCCCGGTATTTCCTGACCGCTACATTATAACTAGATGTTATATTCACTATCCCGGTGGTCTGTTGACTAGATAATACATAAGAGTCCAATGTATCAAAAATTCAGAGCAATCGGGGGTGAAATGCTGATGCCGCAGCTGTCCTGCCTGAAATCAGGATTTTTTGGGTGAAAGTGTTATTTGGGAACCAAAACAAAAGATCACGGAGACCATTGACTGCAGATTTTCAGTGCGAGTAGAATGAGATATGTCCCGAGGCAATCTGACAAAAATTGAAGTCGGGGCAGCTGTTCTGCCCAAAATGGCTGAAAACAGAAAAAAATCGTCCGCGCCCTAAGTTCCGCAAACGGCTGTAACTTCGGCGAAGTCTTCGCGCGCTTGCTTCGCGAAGCCAGGCAGATGAATTTTAATGGGGAGGGATCGGCCGGTGTTTTCATTAGGATTAAAATTAGGTACCGGTGTTCATGTTCATATGCATGTTCGGATTGGTAGAGAATAAAAAACAAAAAATAACCTGCCAGTGGGAGGTAATATTAAGGAGGTCGTGTGTGATAGATCCCAGGCTGAGGAGGGCCGCTTTTTATTAACTTTGTCGTGTATAGGTTGCAAAATGCAGCTGACTTTAAATAAACACAGTCTGCGCTGGCCATACAGGATTATATAAAATTCATTCCTCTTCATCGGTGTCTTCGTCTGACTCTTCTTCGGTGTCTTCGTCCGGCCCCTTTTCGCTCTCGCTCAGCACACGCTCCCACCAATATATTACGTTCTTTTCGTCAAGTGGCGGAGAGGGGTCGCTGAAGTCCAAGACGCCTTGCGGCTTGGGCCTCAAAGAGCACAAGCCGCAACGCTTGCACAGCCTTGCATTTTTGAAGAAATAACCTTCCCAACGCTCAATGAGTTCCGGTGGTGGATCTGGCAGACCCTGTCGGACGAGTTGAGAAAAAAAATTGATCACATTTGTCGGGCCCGGGACCCACCATGAACCATTGCACAACATCGTTGAACTGACACGAAGATAGACAATCCTTCGGGCAATTAAACGAGGGGAAGGAATCCCAGGGTGGAAACGGAGTTCATGCAGCAGTTCGGGGCTTGAGTGTGGAGAACGTCTGACGAGCGTGCCCTATGACGGACCTTGCCTCAACAGGTCAGTCCTGCAATCAAGCTGGTTAGTCCTACTGAAGCTGCAAGTTAAAGCAGATAATTTACCATACGGAAAAGGGTACCAATTCGTTGAAAGAGGCGAAGAACTCCGCGAGCCAAGTCCGACTGGCTACAGAAAGGCTTAATTTAAATTGTTCACCTCAGGCTATTTTGCGTTGGCGAAGAAATAACATGAGGGAAGTCGGAAGTTCTGTTTCGAATAATACGTTCGGATGAGCTGAAATTTGAATCCAGGCGAGAGGGGATATAAAGATAATTGAACTCGGCACAAGGGATTATTTCCCGGCAGTGTGCTGCACAAAGCTGTAGCTGGCAGTTGGATGACAGGCTGTGGCACATAACCGTACCGTATGGCCCGCGCTGCGGCGCAACCCGTAAGTTTACGGTTACGGTACGGTAGATCACGCCGACCACTGCCACCACTGGCAGGCAGGAGGGGAATGGCCCGGGAGGTCGAGGACAGACGTAGGAGGTAAATCCAGGGGTTGTTTGGGAAATAACTGACCTTCACCACACCGTTCTCGACACTCGTAACGGCCGTAACCGTAGGTACGGATCCGACGACGCCGTTCGCTTGCCGTTCGCGTCGCGAAAGGTCGGATTGTTCTGTCACATTGTCACAGCACGTGATGGTGACCAATCGCGTATTTCTCAATTGCCAAACATGGACTCGCCACCAATTTGTCACCCTTGGGCCTTGCGGTATATAAAGGTGATCACGGGTGATTTCTCTCTTTCCGACATCATACTGTGCTCGTATTCTGCTCCAGTTACCGGGCGGCCGCAACCAAAAGCTCCTATAGGAGACCCCGAAATAACGCGACTCGAATTGACCGTCAAGTGCCATGGTCTTGAAAAGGGGGTTTATCGAATCCACTGCCAGTGGCGAGTTTGGACTTGATCGGAGTCGTAGTGCTGAAATGGATTCCGTACTCCTCAGTGGGGTCGGCGCCTCTCATCTCAAGGACGTGCCGGGTCTCCTCCCTGTTCTCTTCCCCGACGAGTGCTTCCCACTGCCACCGTCCGACATCTTCACCGCATTATCCAGCGGTCCGTCGCCTCTCTACTATGGATCAAAATGGGTCGGATGTCCTGACCTCAGTGTATCATCGGACAATGGCGACGTAGAGGGCGCTTTAGTCACCTTCTTTGATACTTTTGCAGAATGCGTGGCTCGGGTCTGTAGTGCAGCTGGAAAGCCGTTCTTTCAGAAGACCTGGGCAGCCCATTTTACGAACAAGGGGCCTGAAGAAGCTCCCAATACCAATATTTTCTTCTGCGGCGAGGATGCGGAGTATCGCTGGCCCAACATCCAGATTCATGGCCAGGTCAAATCGAACGACTCACCTGCCAACCAGAAGTTGGCTTTGACCCACCTGCTTAATGGTGCCCACCACATCTTCGCCAACCAGGATACCCGCCGTTTCGTCATTTCGGTGGCCTTCATGGCGGAGAACATTCGACTGTTCATCTTTGACCGCGCGGGGTTGATCACCACCGCTCCTTTTCATCTCCATGACGATCCCGAGACTTTTGTTCGCATCTTGACGACACTCATGTACACCAGTGACCCAGCCGTTCTGGGATATGACACCTCGATCATCGAGACCAACGCTGGCCGCTTCGTCGAAGTCGACGGCGTAAAATACCGAATTGCCAAGACACTCTTTATATCCGACCTCATTCGCGGGAGAGGAACAGTCTGCTGGCACGCGCGCCATGACGGCCGAGATTTTGTCATCAAGGACACTTGGGCCGACGCCTCTCGACCACATACTGAGGCGGACATTCTCCGGAAAGCCCAGGATGTCGAGGGTATTCCCAAGGTCGTCGCAGATATCATTGTCAAAGTCAACGGTGTCGAAGGAAGAACTCATAACCTGCGTTCCAACATCACACCAACAACCGGCTGTAAGCTCCACGAAGCGTGTTCTGAAATCGAGAAGAGGATCCATCGCCGCCTTGTTCTCACACCTTTTGGCAGTGCGCTGTCCACGTTTGCGAGCCGGAAAGAACTCATATCAATTTTCATCGACGTGGTTACAGGTTCGACTCCTCAGTCTTACTCTTGCACATCTCGCTGATCTTTTTTCTCCCTTGCAGCACATCGAGATCTTTATCAAAATGCGAAAATTTTGAACAGAGATATAAGCATGAACAATATCATGCTCGTTCCCTCCCCAAGAACATGGAAATCAGCTGATTTGCCACCAACTTCCCCAGCCTTGGCAGCTCTGGCCAGCTTCCATACTCTCGACATTTCGAACATGGTTAAACCTGCTGCATTCAATGCCGCGGTACCGGCTACCTCTGGTCTGCGCCGGGGCCTATTAATCGATTTAGACTGCGCACTGGTTCTTAACCCTGACGGCGAACATGGCCCAATAGCAACTGGGGTACGTATCTTGATTACTTTTTTTATTTTATTTTTAAAAAGAAACTTGCCTGATGCTCTGGAATCGCAGGGTACGCTTCCTTTCATGGCGATCGACGTCTTGGTTGAAGGCAAAGAACTGTCCGCACACAAGCCCCGGCACGACCTCGAGTCGTTGCTCTATGTCCTTATCTGGGTCTGCGTCCACTATGCCGGCCCAAGAGATGTCCAACGCCAACACTTCGACATCCATAAGTCCCGGTTAAGAGACTGGGTCAATGGAGAGGGCTACACTGTCATTGGAAAGATGAAGGGCTTCACAATGCTAGACGACTGGTGCTGGGAGTCCGACGTTTTGAGTAGCTTCGCGCCGTACTTCGTGCCGCTCAAGACCTGCGTCTCTGCATGGAGGCAGCTGTTCCTTGAGAAAAACCTCACCTATGATACCGTCCTCGGCGTGCTGCGGAACGCCCTTGCTTCGCTGGGCGACGTGGAAGTGTGGTCAAACAAAGACGACCCCGAAGGATACGGCGATGGGAAGAAACGGCGGTTTGCACGAATTATCGAGGAGGATGAACAAGAGAAAACGGATGAGGACGACAATCGACCCCGGAAATACATTCGGACCGGGAACGGTGACCACCGCGCTGTCCAGAGCGAGCCGACACCTTCGAGGCTGAGTGTAAGCAGGCGATGAAACCGAAACGACAGTCACGTCCGAAGTTGAATCATGAGAGCTAGTTACCTTCATAGCATGTACTATGTTGACTTTTCTTCATTGTCTCGGATCATACTGAGCGGGAGCAGTGTTGAATGTATGATGGATCGCGGCAAATTGGCTGCAAATCTCAGGTAATCAACAAAAAATTTGCCTCGCCCGACCTTCATATTGCTCGTCGTCTCCCACGCATTCAACAGTTTACACGGCTCTTCTCACTAGACACGTCAAGGGCTTTGCGTACGACCAGGCTACCCACAAAAAACTTACCTTTTCTGATATAATGACTGTGTCAATTGCTTCGTCCTCCCGAGCCCAACTCCTTTGCATTCCGCCGACAATATTCACGCTGCGACATAACTCCGCACCCTCAACGGCACCGCATACCCCTCCTCCCCCTCCACCTTCGGCCTTGGCAAAAGATTCCTGTGCCGGCCGATGTTACAACTTCAGTTGTGCGTGTCCGCACACGACTACTAGTATTATGTATAGCCAGCGGGCTTGGCACTCTCTTCCATCGATTTCGGGAGTAGAGTTTCGCGCCTTCGAGATGAAATCCTGTGCTTGCTTCGCGAAGCCAGTGAGATGAAAGGGGAGGGATCGGCCGGTGTCTTTATTAGGTGTACAGGTACGTGCAACGTGTGCATGTTCGGATTCGTAAAATGTTTAAGTTTCTCTCGAGGGAGGAAAGCGATAAAATTAGAGAAAATTTGGAACCGAAAGAAAAGTAACCAGAGAGTCGATACCAAGAAAGTAATAAATAAAATACAGCTACTGTACAGCGCAGCCTGAGCCCACTAGTACTCCGAGTCGGAATTGAAGATCGAGACAGCCCTTACTATTTCGCGGGGTTCAGACCCGAGTCGGTTTTCAACTGTTGATAGTCGGGCGCGCGACTCGAGAGAATTTCAAGTGGGAGCTTCAGGCTATACATGGATGGGAGCCTGTAATTAAATAATCAGGGATGAGACGACCACGTTCAAGTTGAATCTCTTGCCAGTGAAGAAACATAGGACCCTCCCTTTTTCTTTCCTCCAGGCTCCCCACCCCCCCACCAAAAAAAGAAAGAAATCCCTTGGCCGCTATCACCCTCCGACTCCGATTTAACCACGCCGAGGACCGTCGATGAGAATCAAGGTCGTATTTTTATTACGCAACGGTAAGTCTTAAGAGTAAGAGGTTGCACGAAACCGTGACGAATGTCGGGTGAAGGTTGAACATCGTGCACAGCCACTGGTTCAATTTTTACTATGAGTCTTGGCATGCGTCCCAGCCGGTGTGCGTAGAAGACTGGAGAGCTTTGGCTTGACGGTTGCGGGGGCCTCCCCGACTATATTCGTGACGATGAACCCATTGATGTTGAAGTAGACGACCCTCTTTTTCTGACAAAGGCCCGAAAACAAATTGAAACTGGTCCTTGGCTATATTCCAACGTCTGTTTGAGCATCCAATGACACTGACACTGAGTTGCTTCGTCTTCCAAACTTCTTCGCATTCTGCCGACACTATTCACGCCGCGACATAACTTCGCACCCTCAACGGCACCGCATACCCCTCCTCCGCCTCCACCTTCGGCCTTGGCAAAATATTCCTGTGCCGGCCGATGGGGGTGTCCGGCCCTTTGGGGAACTCGAACGTAAAGTTGCGCACGAGGACGGAGAGCACGGCTTTGAATTCTGTGGCCGCGAATAACTGCGGGAAAAAAACAATCAGAAATCAGAGCGTAATGCGAAAGTATAACCGACCTTCCCCAAACACATCCGCGCCCCATCCGAAAACGTCAGTATATGCCGATAGCCCGCGAGCTCTTGCGCCCTATACATATCCGCCCCATGGCTCTCGTCGAGCCAGCGCGCCGGGTTTAAATCCTTCGCGTCCGGGCCCCAGAACGCGGTGGAGCGGTTGATGCACTCGATTGGGATTGTCACGATTGTGCCCTTGCGCACGAGGACGGTGTCCATCTCATCCTTGTGGGCAGTTTGGAGGGCGGCGCTGAGGGGGAGGATATCGTCTTCTGCAGCCTGTAATGAGTTAATATTTATCAAGAACTTCGATTTGGGAGGTCGAAGAAATGAGCGACGCACCATGCGCTGGATCTCGGGCAGCGGCGGGTGCAAGCGCAGGATCTCGGAGGTGAACGCGTCGAGGAAGGACGTGTGGGTGGTTAGCTCGTCCCAGGTGGGGTCCCTGCCTCCGCCCTGCAGGAGCTCTTCGCGCAATTTGTTTTGCATTGAGGGATTGCGGCCGAGTTCGATGAGCGCCCACTGCGGTGATGCATTCAAAGGTTAGTGGTTTCTACAGATAAGTAATATGACCTTACTGTCAAGCTAACTGGAACACAAAATCAGTCAACTTCGTATGTGGAATGGTAATTTCTTTGCACTTACTAGCTGTTGTTTCGTATCCCGCGACGAGGAGGACGTTGATCTGATAAAATGCAGTTGAGGATAAATATAATGCAGTTGTTTATTATGCCGACCTGTGCCACAACTTCTTCATGTGAAATCTTTTCTGAGCTGGCCGATTTAGCTGTAATTAAAGTGCAGCGTCATTTCGATTGCTGCTGATTTCACAACGCACACACCTAGCAGTCCTATCACAGACCTATCCGTGTTCCCCGCCGACTGGTTTGTGGCCGTGCTCTTGAGGAACTTGACACCCAGCCCGAGCATCGTCTTCTTCAGCTTTCCGAGCATCGCCTGCCGCGGCGTCGGGACATGTTCGAATATCGGCGCGATCAAGGACAGCAAGAAGAACGCCTTGTCGACGAACCCCCCTCCTGAGCCGATGGAGTCGAATACAGTGGCGACCTCGGAGGTGTTGCCCGAGAGGGTGCCGAAGTCGTAGGAGAAGCCCGCGAGGCCAATTGTGTCGAGGCTGCGATATTTTATTCATTAGCGAGCTGTTTTTTTGGAAGGTATAGAGGGTGAACTGACGAGACGTGGTTCATCCTGACCAGCCATGTAAGTAATGGTAAAGGTTGAACGAATTGGAATTTACAGACCACTGCTGGACCTCAATTATCGTCCTTCTGAACTTGAAGCTGATTCAAGCATACATCCCATGCGCCTTGGCCTAATTTTTGGTCATAAAATAAGTATGAATTCTCACAGTTGAGAAAACAGCCTACCTTGTACGCCGAGTCAAAGAAAATGGGGGCTAGGTTTTTGATGGACGCATTGCTGAACGCCGGGTTCAGTGCCCTGCGTTGTCTGCAAGTTTGTTCATTCGTCAGTAATCAAGCAAAACATCCACTGGTAAAGTAGAACCCACCTCTTGTGGCTATCCCCCTCCGCCCAAACAACCCTTTCCAATGAGCCTCTCAAGAAACCGACGAAACAGCGGCGTCTGCACGTATGTGTACGTCTCCTTGGCAAAAAAGTGCGCGATACTTTTGGGGTCGGCGAGCACGAGCCGCTTGGTGCCCTGAGGCTCGGAATCACGTACACCAAACCGTATTTCTGCGCCCATTCCTCGTAGAGGGCGCCGGCGTCGGGCGCGTTCATAAGCTGGAGGAGCACGCCGAAGAAGAAGTTGCTGCTCGGCGGGCCGCGGAGGGGAGTCGTCCGGCGAAGGTGCCCAACGAGGACGTAGCAGATGAGTCCGGAGGCGAAGAGGATACTAGCCTCGACAGAGCCGAATTTGGTGAGACGTATAGTGTCGAATACCCCTTCGATTCGGGAACGGAGGAGGTTGGACATGAGTCTGATTAATAATTTGCTAAACGAGCAGTGGAAAGTTGGAATGCTTGGTGGGTGATCAAAATCGTTGACCGCGCTTCCATTTATACTGGGTGAGTCTTTGGCGGGGCGGCCAAATTATTGAGGACCGTCGAGACGGAACAAGCCGGTGGAATTTCCAGCGGGTGGATCATTGCATCAAGGTTTGCTGCTAGGTGATAGTCATTGACCCTAGACTATCCTCGACGTTGATCCTCCGCATTCCGATTACCCATGTTCATGGAGACAAAGTGGCAGTAATCATTCAAAATATAATTCCTTTGGAAATAGTCCCTCGTAGACAGACGCTACATCAAATTTTCGGAAGAAATCGGAGCCGGTGGCGAAATGCATAGCGCCTGCCGCAAGGATACACGACGAGTCGGCAGCAGAATACATCAAGAGGTTAGAGGAGTGGATTGGAATGAATAACGAGAATGAGATGATACCAAGTTGGCATATAGCCAATGCGTTGCAGCTTAGCGGCATGAAAGGAAATAAACCAGGAGGACTACGAGCAGACCGGGGCACGAGATCTTAGGCAGGATAAAGGCAGAGCAAGAGGAGTACTCTGTCGCTCCAGACTGCGAATGAGGGCCGACAACGGATTCGTGCGGAAAGGCACGACTATAATGCTGCAGGTTGAGATCCGTTGAGTTTTGAGGTCCCGATGCAAGCCATTCATGATTCAACCCCGCGCACCAGTGGGTCGACGAGAGCCATGATGCCGACAAAGAGCACAAGAGCTCCAGGGCTACGGGCACATGCTCACCCTTTCGGACGGTGCGCGATGTGTCTGGAATTCGGTTGAACGTTGATCGTTGATCTCTTCCCATTAAAATTTTCCTAGAGTAAATCAAGATAAAGCAGCTCACCTTCTGCTTTACTCTTTCAAGTTCACAGGTATAAAGAGGTCAAAGCCGTCCGACTCTCCGTCCTCGGGCACAGCTTCACGGTCCGTTGAAGATTGGTACCGTAATGTATACACACAAGCAGTTGTGTGAAAGCTAAACGGACGCGTCCGAAATGTTCTCGCTCAAAAGTCGAAAGGAAGGAGATCGATGGTTAGCAGAGTACAGCCACATGCCTAGGCCTATGATGGGCCATCACCGGCATCGATTCCTGCAGATCCTTGTCGCCTTGGCGGCTCTGCGCCTATAGTATGAGTATTTTCGGGTATGAGTATTTTCAGTCGCATCTTCCAGGCTCGAATTAAAGCAATTACCGCACAAGTAAATCTGGATAACCCGGGGCAGGGCAGCTACATAGAGAATCTGAATGAGCGGCCCGCATCCTGTCCAGTTCATCACTGTTTTCAAAGTTCTCGATGACACGCCGGCTCGCTTAAGTACCGGCAAAGCCAACAGTGCCATACACAACTACGGCGATGCACTATAACTGGACAGCCAACGATCGTGTTTCCTCCTTTCACCTTTCTGTCTGGCGCGGGTCCCCATTTTCTGGCGTTTTGCCACTTGTTGGCGTTTCCTTGCCTTTTAGTCGTTGATCGATGATATCTTCAGGTTTGGCGGTCTCGCAAAGCTAGACAAGATATACTTACTGACGAGCGCACATCCAGTCGGTTTTCTGCTTCTTCTAACCTTCGTCTTTCTTTTATGTAATGGCCCTTCCATTCGTGCGTCCACTCTTTGATTTTCGTCGACGAAATTCTAACTTTGTCACGAAGATGTCCAAGCACGCGTTGTATCACGACCGAGACGGAGCCCGAATATCCAGAGAGACACCACGTCCGAAGACGGATTAGCGTTGGGATCGGCGTCATGGATTTGGGCGGCGAGCACCCAAGGTCCCCCCAGCATGTTCACGGAAACGTCGCCTTTCTCAAGAACATCAGCACACCGGCTGGAAAAACTGCATCGCGCGCCATCATCTCGATAACCGCGGTTCAGCATTTCACAATTTGGGTCAACGGGCAGCCGATTGGAGCTTCGGGGACTGGCAAAGACGACTGGAAGTCTGCGTCGGTGCTGCGGGCCGCTCTCAATGCGTCTGTCAACACGTTCTCCGTCCTCGTCACGAATAGTGATAAATCCGCTGCGACTCCGCCGGGGCTCTTGGCAGCCATCCAGATCATGTATACTGATTCCACAAATTCTACGTTCCTATCAGACTCGAGTTGGTTGGCGGCATATACGTTTATTCCACCCAAATTTCCTATGCCGTCTGATCTCTCGACATTTGCGCCAGCCGCGGTCGCTGCTGTTTACGGATCTGGATTGTGGGGACAGAAGGTGTCTCTTCCGTCACCCGATCCTAGTCCACCCACGCTAAAGGACAGCTCTTGGATTTGGTCCACTCCGAATGCAAGCACAAATGCACCAGTCGGGGCCGTTGCATTCCGTAAAACCTTTGCCACTCCTTCCGGGAAAAGCGCGCAGTCGGCTACCATCCTTCTCACCGTCGATAACCACTTCGTACTATACCTCAACGGCGACTGCGTCGGGATGCCACCGGGAGTCATCTCGGGGACTGGGGATACGCGCAGCAGTTTACTGTCAAGCTCAATGCAACATTGAACGTATTCACCGTTGTTGGACAGAACTTTCCGCCTACTCCCCCTTCACAATCTCCCCGGTCTGACGCAATTCCCGGGACCTCCGCTGGTTTCATCGCTGCCATCAAGATCCTCTACCAGGATGGGACCAGCGAGATCATCCGGACGGATTTGTCGTGGCTAAATAGCAACTTTATATCTCTCCCTGTGTTCCTCTCGACATCCGACGATAACCTGTCATCGTCCTTTGCCCAAGGACAAATGGGGGTGGGCCCGTGGCACCAGCTCAAAGGCATTTCGGATGTGCTGAGCACCATGAACGTTCCCAACGCTCCTTTCACCAGCTCCAGCTCGGCGTCGCCGACCTCACACTCGGTCCCAGTAGCAGCCATTGTTGGTGCAGTCGTAGGGGGTTTGGTCATCGTGGCGCTACTCGTGGGTCTCTTCATTTGGCTGCGCCGGCGACGGAATTCGCGAGCTGCGTCCAATGAAGTGAAAGCCTTCACCACTGGTGCACCCAGCGTCGCCCCTAGCACCGTTCCCCCAGCCTTCACACATATCCAACCATACCCTCTGGCGGTCCACGATCCCTCAATGAACAGCATGCCGCAGGGCGAGGACGCGGAGGGGCCGCCGCCCAGTTATTCGGATGCGGAGTTGGACGGGTCAGTGCGGCCGGTCGCACCTGTCGACAGCGGTGCGCGGTTAAAAGCGGGATGGTAGTGGGCATTTGGTCATTTGTGTAGCATATTTTCTCTTTTTTTCACTTGCAGTAATCTGTACATGGAGTGTCATGCGATTTGAGAAGGGCAACTCGTCGAAATTTGGGAGTTTTTTTTTCCAATCGATTCTCAAGATCTCTGTACTTTTTGCCGCACAACTGCGCGGCATAAATGCACCCGACTTTTGATCTCCTTTGATGCACTACATAGATCTACATAGCCACAAGACACTTTTGTGATCGACGTGATCGACGACTCTTTCTCCCATTCAACGAACCAACATTATTCTTGGTTAACATGAACGATTCGCTCTGGTCACTTCGGCAGCTTCAGCCCTAAGAACATAAATTACCCCATAGGGGGCTCATTCGACTCGGTCCCACTCGGAATTCCAAGGGGTTGGTGCATCCGGCCGATCTTCATGTCCGAATCTCCAAACGGCTCTTGCAGAGCCGATGCCTGGAAGATCTGCAATACGCGTCGACTCCTCCATGTCAATGTCCTTCACTGTCTAACGTGTTCGCTTACGACCCGAGATTCGATGCATTCATTGGGAAACAAGCTCCCGAGTTTAGCTCAGTTGGAAGCCGCATGGGAAACATAGAAGGCTATGTCTGCAGCACCGCTGGCAGATTAGCGCGCCGCTCTTAGTATACCCGAACATAATGGATGCCAGTCACCTTCAGCCCTTCCTCGAATCACGACGCATAGTAATGCCCTCAGGTGTGTTGGCCTTACGAATCATAACCCAAAATTCCACTTACGAACGAATTTCAGCGGGCCTTGCACTTGTCTTGACTATGACTCTCTTACTGGGTCCCATTCGTGCGTTTAGTTTGCTTTTTGGCCTCTTAGACGATATTCTCACCTGGGAAGCGAAGATGTTCGAGCAGGACGTTCATCACGACCCAACGGCAGGGAAGTCGTTCGAAAGGACATGTCAGCCAGTGGTTTGGCGTCAGCGTCCTGGATCTGGACGACAAACTCCAACGGAACGTCAGGACTGTTGCATTCCTAAAATCTTTCAATACGCCTTCCGGGAAAACTGCATCGAGCGCCGTGATCTCGATGACTGCCGTCGACCATTTTACCTTGTATGTCAACGGCCAGCCGATTGGAGCTTCGGGGACGGCTCCAGACGAGTGGAAGTCGGCGCATGTGCTGCGGGCCGCTCTGAACGCATCCGAGAACATGTTTTCTGTCCTAGTCTTGAATAGCGGCCGTTCTGCTTCACCGCCACCAGGACTTTTGGCGGCCATTCAGATCTCCTACTCCGATTCCACAAACTCTACCGTGGTTTCGGACTCCAGTTGGCTCGCATCGAGTGATATTCCATCGGATTTCCCCAGCCCGTCCAACCTCTCCCCATTTTCATCAGCCATCATCGCAGCATCATACGGATCAGGACCTTGGGGGCAGAACGTCGCTCTTCCCGTGACCGATACTAGTCCCCTCACGCTTCAGGGTAGCACTTGGATTTGGTCAACCACAAATGCTTACCAAGGAGCTCCGGTCGGAAGTGTCGGATTTCGAACAACTTTTTCCACTCCAAGCGGAAAGATTGCGAAATCAGCTACGGTCCTTCTTACGGTCGATAATACATTCGCGTTTTATCTCAATGGCGACTACATTGGGTCGCCACCGGTTGACCCCAATATCGCTACTGTCCCCTCTGTCTGGCCTCATCCACAGCAATTTATCGTAAATCTCAATTCTACATTGAACGTATTCAATATCATTGCGCAGAATTTCCCGGCTCAAGGGACTACAGACCCTACGGCCGCTGGCCTCATCGGCGCCATCCAGATCTTTTATACGGATGGAACGAGCGAGATCATCCGGACAGACACTTCGTGGCTAAACGGTGCCCCGACCTCGGTGCCCGCATTTCTCTCGGCAAGCGATTCCCTGCTATCACCCTCGATATCTCAAGGTCCACTGGGAATGGAACCTTGGGGGCAACTTCAGAGCACTTCGGATGCCCTAAACGCCGCCAGTGTTCCCACTGCTCCCTTCAATGCCTCCACCCCTCCGCCTCCAGCTCTCACCTCCTCAAACTCACACCCAATTCCAATAGCAGCAATAGTTGCTCCAATTGTCGGGGTGCTCGCCATCGTGGCCATGATAACCGCATTTCTCGTTTGGAAGTCCTCTAGATCTGCGAAGCAAACACGGACAGGATTATCTGTGGTAACCCCCTTCTCTAGATACACCGCCATCCCCTCCGATACCTCCAGTTCCGAGCATCCCTCAACTCTGGGGTACCCCGAGGCGCCGCCACCCGGCTATTCGTATAGCGCCTCGCAATCTGTAGCGGCCGAGTCAGAACCACTGGTCCCAGAGCGCAAGCGACGGTGGTAGGCGTCTTTTTTTCTTGCGGACCTTGTACTTTTTACGTAGATGCCTAACTTTATTTCGCACCTGAAACATATTTAATACGCGATTAGCCTACGCACACAATAATGGGTTTCTGTAGAAATGGTGTATATGTACATATCATTGAATCGTTGGACAGAATTCGTTGCACTGCAATTCATTGTATACCCATGGTACAAGGACATCAAAAAGCACACATACAGGACGTAAAATAAAACCGAGCGAGAAAGGGGTATAC
Organism: Mycena leptocephala; assembly: GCA_029378395.1. NCBI lineage: Eukaryota > Fungi > Basidiomycota > Agaricomycetes > Agaricales > Mycenaceae > Mycena > Mycena leptocephala. Next base: position 32,983 of record JARJLF010002300.1, read on the forward strand.
AGGTGTAAGTAAATATAGTGTACGATGCAGATCCCACAATTCCTCAATTGCAACACCGACTATTGTACAGAGTAGCTCGGTGGAGCGACGGCCTCTGCGTTGGGCTCTGCGTTGTTGAGGCCGCCGTACGCGTCCTCATTAGGCGCGACGACACTGTCTCGAGCATAGCCGAGTTCGACGGATGTGCGAGCGCTATTGGCACCCGAAGCGGAGGCACCATTATTCTGCCAAACCCTTTCGCGTTCAAGCTTGGAGAGTGGCTTTGGATTTACCGTCTGTGACGGCCCGCCTTCCGCAAACAGGCGACTGCTGCTGGTCGAATTGCTCTGCACCGAAGCCGGCGGCGAGTAGCTGTTCTGAACGGCGGTTTGTGGTTGCCCATAGGCCCCTTGCGCTATCACCGGCTGCTGAGAGTAGGCGCTCTGAGTCGGCGGTTGCGCATACGCACCATGCGCCATCATCGGCGGCTGCGGGTAGCCGTTCTGACCGACAATTGACCGTTGCTCATAGTCCTGCGCCATCATCGCCTGCTGGTAGCCGACGGAAGCCGGTTGGCCATAACCCTGCCCCGTCGGCTGCTGCTGAGAGTAACCAGCGGCGTGCGGCTGCCCATAGACGCCCTGCTGCGCCATGGCGGGCGGCTGCGGATAGCCACTCTGAGCAGTTGACCATTGATCATAGCCTCCCTGCGCCATCGCCTGCTGCTGCTGGTAGCCGACGGCGGCTGGTTGCCCATAACCCTGCCTCATCGACGACTGCTGAGAGTAGCCAACGGCATGCGGTTGGCCATAGACCCCCTGCGCCATCGGCGGCTGCTGTTCGTAGCCGACGGGGGCTGGTTGCACATAAGCCCCCTGCATCATGACCGGCGGTCGCGGATAGGTATAGGTTGTCTGCTGTGGTTGCACCATCTCCGTGCGCCCCGCGCTGGTCACCGAAGTCCGCCGCGAAGCCGCCACGGATGAACCAACGTTATTGCCGGGGTCGAACAGCTGGACGCTCTGGGTGCGTGTGTGGCGCAGGGGGTCGCGCGCGCGGCGGCGCCACCAGAACAGTGCTATGATACTGATGAGGGCAAGCGCGCCGACGACGATCCCAACGATCAGGTAGGTGGAGTATGAGAAGTCGATGTGTCGGCGTTAGTGTTGAGATTCGAATCTGATGAGCCGGCGCTGGAGCTGGGAGCAGATACACTGCTTGTCCCGGAAGGCGAAGAAGCGAGGCCTCCGGGGGTTTTTGCAGGGCTCGTGGAAGGTCCGCCAGTTGAAGAAGCTGCGCTTGTTGTTGAAGCAGGGGCAGATGTAACGCTCAGATTCGTACTGCTTCCAGTTGTGGGTACGGTGCCGGGGGCAAAGGGACCTGACGGGACCTTCGGGGCAGCAAGTGCGTCGGAAACGCCAGTCAGCTGGCCCCACGGTGCTACGCCCATCGTTCCTAAGGCGAATGACGGGGATAACGCAAGGTCGGCCGTGGCGAAAAATGCAGGAATAGTTTTGAAGTCGGCATTCAACCAAGTTGCATCGGTGTCTACAACATCACTGGTTCCATCCGCGTACTGGATTGTGATCGAGGCGGCGAGGCCGGCAGGTCCAGCATCAGCCCTAGCCGTTACCGCAATGTTCGAGGCGAAGACGGTAAATGTATTTGTAGGGGCGCTAAGATCACCGTGAATTGCTGCGCACGCTTGAAGTCCGGAATTACAGGGACTCCGGGCGATACGCCGATGTAATCGTTATTGACATAGAGAGAGAACCCGTTGTCGACTGCGATGACAACCGTGGCGGATTGAGCGGTTTTGCCCGCGGGAGTGGCAATTGTTTTGCGGAATCCAACGGTTCCAGCGGCACTTCAATATACATGTCAGACGATATACCGGAGGAGAATGTAGGGAACCGAGACTCACGCTTCGGTAGCTGCTTTCGCTGTGGACCATATCCACGTACTTCCCGCAAGAATCGCAGTGTTTGGAGTTATGGGTGGAACCGTTACACTGGTTCCCCATGGCCCAGATCCAAAAGGTGCAGCGACCATCGCAGAATCAAACTGAGAGGGGTTTAACACGGTTGGGAAGTCAGTTGGGACGATGGCGGAAACAGCCCAACTCCGGTCGGAAACAAGAGGTTCCACTGAACCGTCGGCGTGCGTGATTTGTATGGCAGCCACGAACCCTGGCGCTGGCGCGCCTGAGTCGGCATTATTCACCGCCAAAACCGCAAACGTATTCGTCGTGGCATTGAGTGCAGCATTGAACACTTGGGCTGACTGCCAGTCATTTGCTCCCTTCCCAGACGCTCCAATCGGCTGACCGTTCACCCACAGGGTGAACTGGTTGACCGCGGTCATCGTGATTGTGGCTGAAGTAGCTGTTTTGCCTCCGGAAGTGGTGAAACTTCTAATGAACGCGACATTTCCTGTGGTTGGTTGGGCCGTCCAAATCCAGGAAGCGGCCGTCAGCCCGCTAGAGAGTGCGTCCCGCTTTCCGATGACATTATGCCTCGCAGGTTTCTGAAGGTGAGCCTGGGCAACTTGAGTCCAAAGTCAGGATCGTCTCAAGGAAAAACAACAGAATTTGCGCACATAGGAAAGGAATGTGACAACAAATGAGTGTAATAGTGAGCCACGTTCGACCACCTAGAGTCATTAAGTTCTCACAGCTGGTCGCCGGGTTATAGCGCACCTGGAGGTATCATCGAACTAAAGACCAACTTTCAGGATTTCTGAGATGGGAAGAGAAACAACTGTGTGACATGTGCAAGGATCCATGCGGCTAACTCAAGTTGATGATCATTTTTTTCAACGGAATCGGTGTCATCCAGCATCTGACAGTCATCAAACGCCCACCAAGGGCTTACTACTAGCCGCTTAGCGCTCAGGGCCAGTGGAGGGGACGGAAGCTTGAAGACTAATATTACTGATATCAAACTCCTAGAGGGAACAGAACAACTCGAAGGAGTCGAGTGAGGCGGAGCGACTTTCTTTTGGTGGTCGATATGTTTCCCAGGCGACGTTGTTAGACGCTTGACAGTTTTGCACTCGTGGGAATTCAGTGGCTGTGTAATGCCAAGCCACTCATTTCGGCCTAAAAAGGTTTCTGAGCCTTTCAGTGACTTTCAGTGCTTTCACAACCCTTTCATCCGCCAAAACTCCTCCTCGTTTCTGCATCAATTCGAAGACGTTCTTCGCTTCAAATAAGATCTTGAAGACCCTGAGCGCATGATATGACAAAACTATGATGTTCTGAATTTCAATCGATCTCTTTATTCTTATGAGCATCGGCACACAGACGGCATTTACAATGCATTCATTAAAACCAATGCATCCGTTACATTTTTTGCTATTTAGTACGGATGCAGGAGCATCATGTCAGTCATAGCTCGAATAGCCTCGACGCGATAGTCGTCCTGCGTAATGGTGAGCGGAACATCCCCATCAAGGAACGTGAGGAAGTCAGGAGATTTCAGCGTGTACTTGGGCCATTTGATAGTGGCGTCGGCCGCGCTGGGATTGAGAGTAGCCGCGAAACGGATGAAGAAGGCACCTAGGTCGCCGCCTCCATAAGCATTGGCTAGCTCCGTACTGTGGAACTACAGGCTCCTGTTAGTAGTTGCAGAATGTATGCAAAAAGACTCTTACTGCTCCGAGATAGGGTGTCGCCTTTCCGCGCTTGTACACTGCGGTTTATCTATGAGTACGACCGAACGCGACACCTCTTAGCGACACGCACAGTACGTCCAAGTGGGCTGCAATCCGGACCGCTCCTGCAAGAAGAACCGATGCGGTCCCTGGAATACCATATCCCCCAAAATCGCGGCGAAGCGCTTGAATTGTGGCGTCAGCACATTCTGGTCGGATGTGTTGAAGGGAGAGCCAGCAGCAGGGTCGTCGGGGTAGAGCGCCAAGACGTGTTCGATTTCCGCGGTGGAAGCACCCGGAACGTAGTAAGTTTGGAAGTATGTGACCAGCTGCTCGTTGGTTCTGCGATTCGTTAGAATCGTGAAGGGAATGCGGGTAAAAAAACTGACGTTATATTGAGAGTAGTGAACGAGAAAAGTGTGCCCTCGTCGTCATTAACACCGTTGATCATCGGAACATTGGCTACAGACCCGCGCTTGACGAGTTGCTGAGGGTTATCTGTCAGGAACACACCATCTACGCGAGGGATAAAGGCTTCAGCCAATGCCTTGTTACGCCCATAAGTTGCGTACTTCGATTTTAGTCGTGCATCAAGACATACCTGATATACGAACATATTTGGAGTGCTATTCGTGGCGCTCATCAGGGCTTCGAAAGGTGCATTACGAAGACAATCGAGGGTGTCCGATGAGCTCGCGCAACCCGTGTGGTTGACGATATGGTCATAGTACTGCTGGCCGTGAGTGATATCGCCAAACCACAGTGGTGTGCCAGAGTCCATGATGGCTGCACGGAATAGACCTTCGTTGTTTCCGCCGTTGGTCACCATCTGGAGAGAGGTTGAGATGGCACCGGCACTTTCGCCCCAACTACTCAAACTTATGAGCTCTCAGAACAACGCAACACTGAGACTTATGCTTACAGCGTGACTTTGGAAGGGTCACCCCCAAACTGGGTGATGTACCGCTGGACCCATCTCAATGCTTGGCGTTCTGCGTATTGTGTGGGTTAACAGATACGACAAGCTTCGAAGTGCGCTTACGGTCGCGTAACCCGAGGTTACCAAGGCCAGCATCCCGAACTTCCTTGCTTGCCAAAAAACCGAACACTATGCAAGCTCAAAGTCTCCTCTAGAACGATCGAAGAGACCTACCATTCAGCCTGAGGAGAGACGCATATCAACATTCGGACCATTTCTGGAGTATCTTTAGGCCTACCTATAGTTCATACTCACATACACCACCGGAGAACCAAGAGCGATGCTCTGGTTGACGACTACTGAACCATCGGTGCTTTGAATAAAATATATGAGCAGGCGAGTTCTCCGGACAGAAGCACAACGCTTACGAGCTAGGGAATCCAATTTCAAAACCACCTTGAGCAGCGATCAATAACTGAATCGCAGATCGCAACTATACATACCTCCGTATATCCACTGTTACAATCGCAAGCGTCAAGGTACGGAAATATATATACCAGCGCAAAACATACCACGAGCACAGGGAACTTCGAACGTGGTGTTGCGCCTGAAGGTGCGATGACGTTCACCGTCAAACCTGCGCGCCGCCAAATTTAGCACTCCCCGCAAACCAGATATAAGACCCACTCACAGTCTTCGGATATCGGCAACGGGCTTGGCGCGCCAATACCCGCCATCTCCTCGCGCACTATTTCAGGCACGTCGTCCGGCAGGACCAGCGTTTGCGCCTGCTGTGGACATACGGGTCCATAAGCTGTGGCCGCGAAGTTTTTGGTGTAGCTTGGGATGGGCTGTGGTACGCGGAGCCGCAGAGACCCGATTCTGGGGAGTATGTTTGTTATTTGTATGCAGCGTACTTGAAGGCAGCCGCGTACGGAGGCTTGACATATGGGATGCCAAGGAACTCATTTACAGTCCCCCTCGTGACACCAGTAGCTGTTGCGCCATCGAGTCGGACTGTAGGATTGGCTTGCGTCGGCGTCACCAGAGACGAGGCAACTTGAAGCAGGAGGACGAAGAAAGTGCGCGGCGCGAACATGATTGCTGAGGTCAAAGTGTTGGCTAATCATTGGGAATGGGCTTACTTCTCCGTATGGGTCACCAGTCAGGCGTGCACGAAGCCACTGAACCTGTCAGCGCGTGAGTCGCAGTGAGCATTATTAGTAGGCCCGCGAGTCTGCAGAATGGGGCTCGTGATCAACCGCGTTCTTCACAACGCTCGAGCTTTGTGGACTGGCACCAAATTTGATTCGTCTAGTCTAGGACATAAATGTTGCTGATACTCAGAGGAACAACGGAGGAAGGAGGGTTGTGCAATGGCTAAGCTGGCCGACGACGAGTGTGCTATGCCGTGCTATGTATAGCACTCGTGGGAACTCAACAAAGCTGTGCCAGTGGCTGTGTGATGCGCCTTTGAACTTCAACCTTGAGTTCAGATTCAAGCTCAAGCTCAAACCTCTTTACTTACTCATTCTTGTCAGAAATAATGGGGTTTCTGCCCTCAATGTGCTCCTGGCGGCTCTTTCTAGATCTGCGTCTGTTTTGAAATTACTGTGGCACTCAGTGTACTGCCGCACAGTCTTTCTAAATCGTGAGTGATGTTGTGTATCGCAAGCTCTCATTTACCCACTGCGATGCTGATTTTGCACATTGACTGATATGCATCGATCTGTGATAGATCCCCACTATGGCAGTGCGTCCGCTATTTATGGCTGCGGCAGTCTTCTCCATCCCGAAGATACCCAATCTCTCGCCGAAATCGGGATAGTACAGTTCTGGCTGTGAATCCCAGAAGTGCTGCAAGGTTTCTGATGTACCATGGTAGCGCCATACTTCCAAAGAGTATAGGGTCAGGATTTAATTTGAGCTGATAGACTACGGTCGACTCAGGAATCATCTCGATGGCGATGACACGATGCTCGGTTGCTAATTAGGTCGGATATTATTGGCCTACTATAAGGCTGCGTTAGATGGCTCTAATGAGTATGATTCGTCGTTGCCTTCTCCCCGTGGCATGCATCCTCGGCTGGCTTCCAAGTTGCATTGCTACCCTTTCCAACCGCACCATTGACGATACGAAGGGTGACCCGATAACTGGATTTCTTCCCATATACGCTCCAGAGAGCCATTGGAATCTTGTAAGTACCTTGTTTCTGTACAGCTTCGTCGGTTACTACACAGTGAGACAGGGTACTAATTGCAGTGGATGCCTGGTACAACCAGATATCGGACAACTTTTTGACTACACATGGCATGATACCACCCAGGGCGACGGTGGTGTATCTTCCTCTGTTACATTGAACTTTACCGGTGCGCCAGAACAAATTTTTGTCATGATATCATCATTTACAATTTGCCTCCAGGGACCGCCATATATTTATTTTGGTCATTCCCAATACCATACCTTTCGCTACCACCCTCGTTGATCTGAAATTCACCCTCGACGGTGCCTTAATCAGTACCTATACACACATCCCCGGCAGCTCCGCCGATATTTATATTCGGTCCCTGTTCTCAGTTCACAAGACTCAATAATGAGGCTCACACCTTGATAGCGGAAACGGCCAGCAACTCTCTTTTCGTCTTCGATTTTGCGATGTATACGTGAGCATGTCTATCTACCTCGCATGAAAAGAATCCACAATATTTACCTCAGATTCGATGATTCGCCGCCAGCTGCCAATACTACAATAACGAGTGTAGTTCTTCCCGCTACTTCTACACAAACGAGCAATACGGCCAGCTCTACAGGCACTTCCCATGGTCCCCAACCTCTAGTGGCGGCCGTCGCAGCGGGCAGCATATCCACGGTTGCCATCGTTGCAGCGTTGCTTATCGCGATCGTATGGGTAAAGCGCAGAAGGAGACAAGTACCACGCGGCGAGGACCTGGAGAGGAGTCGCCCAGACATGAATACCTCAATTGTTCAACCCCTTGCGCGTGGGCTTCCCGTTTCAAGCTCGACGCTCATTCCAGAAGAGCCCGTGTTACACCATATGCGCCAGTGGACCCACATGCGAATCCGTCGGCTGTTATGGAATCTTTCTCCGTTCCTGCGACAACGTCAACCAAAGGAATAAAGAAAATAGCTGACAGGCCCTAGGCGATTGACTGGTCATTTGGCTGTGGGAATTTGTCCGTTTTTTGTATTAGGGAAAAAATTTTGCAAGGCGCAGTTTTCGGCTGGATTGAACAAACTTGCCATAATTGGCTCGTGGGAAATGATGGCACATCGGATATTTTGGAGTCTTTCTACGAAACGTCCATCTTGAAATGGGCCGGCTGGTACTGCTTCCCCGATCCGAAGGATGTCATTCTCTGACTCTCCTTGCGCAATCGTGTCCACATTTAGCAGACTCTTCAAAAGTTTTCTACTGAATGGATTGGAATCGATGTATTCATTCCAAAGTTGCTTCAACTTGAACCAAACCCCGGCCCCTCAGCAATTTTCCGATTATGTAGACGATGCGTTGATCCTCGTTCACCGATTGGTATGACGCTTTTCTCCTCTTAGACTAATCTCAGGCTCTCACGCACCGCCTTTCGCATTAACAGAAGCTTCAAAAAAAAAATCTCGGTGTGAATCGGCATCTATATCAATACACATCTAACGTTTTTCTCCTCTCCGTCAAAGTTATGCAGTTGGGACTAACATGCGCCCACATCCCCCCCAAAAAAGATTAAATTAAATTGAAAAGACGAAGAAGAGGGCAAAAACTTGCATTATACTCACCTTCAAATTCAACATGGTTTCCCTTCCCTCAATAAATTTCCGTGATCGTTTCGCCGACCAACGACTGGGAGCTCCACAAAAACATACCCCTATGGACAATAATGCGATGGTCTCCTCTCTTGCGCTGCCTTCACTCCACGTACGCTCCAAGATTTTCCCGGCGACCGCCAACGACTGTTTCATGGAAGAGGTACGAAAACCCCAGACGAGAGGTTGATTTTTTGTCGTCCTCCGGAGCAGCTCATATCCCGCCCACCCGCCCACCAACTCACCAGCTCATCTCACAACATGTAGTTCTTCTCTTCTTTGCTGTTCGTCCTTGCTCTCTCTGTCTTCGCTGTTGCCAGCCCTGCGCCATCCCGCGACGCCGAGGACGCTCTAATTGCCCGCCAGAACGCTGGCACTGTTCCCAGCACCTCCGTCCTCACTGTCAACGCCGTCTTCCAGATCCTCAACGTGGCGGTTGAAGCGATCACGCCTGGGATAGGTGACTCGTTCTCTGCAGACATTTCCAAGACGTCCTATTAATTCATTTTCGTCCTTCAGCCGCGATTGTAGCCGGTGCAGGTCCCGAAGGTCAACTTCCCACCGCTAGCGTTATTCCCCTGCTCGAAAACCTTACGGTGGCGTTGAACACTGCGACCTCCCAGCTTGCTGCGTGCCCCCCCGGCGACATGGGCGCTGACGACCAGATCCTCGCCAAGCTTGTCGAGGACACATTGGATGTCAGTTGTCACTTCTCTTTCGGCGCGCCTATTTACCTTACTATTCGATAGGACGCAAACACCGCTCTTAACACGCTCGTCCCCAAGCTCGGCCTTGACGCCGTGCTCACGCCGCTCGACGGCGCTCTGACGGGTCTGCTCACCGCCCTCGAAACCAGCCTTCTTCCATCTGTCTTTGCACTGGTCGGCGGAGTGTGAGTACTCTTCTCACATGCATGACTGATTTTTTCTCATCCATTCCCTAGCTTGATTGCTGTCGGCGGAGTCATTGGAGGACTGTTGCAGAGCCTTGGCCTCGCTGGTCTCGTCTCTATATACCATTCAAGATTACCCGCGACCTAACTCGAACGGTCTTTTTATAATTTCACTTGTGTCTAGATTATAATTTGTAGATCATTCTCGATTATCCCTATGTATGCGATAGAATAATGGAATTGGAGCTTCCCGCTTCATAGTATACTGAAAATTCGAATGTTTAGAAATTCCGCCGCCGGGCCGGAAATGAGCAAGTGAGGATAAAGAGCGTGTATACCGATAGTCTATTAAAAGTGCCCATAATCCATACTAGAGATTGCAACAAAGATTTCGTTTCTTCCGAAAGGCAGCAGCCAGCCCAACGTCGGCCCAAATAACCGGCTAATCATCTATCCAGCTGGGAATCAGGAAATCTAAGACGACAATCTCGTTTCCTTCACCAGTAATTGTACAAAGCCGGCCACTGCTCGGACAATAAGAAAAGTCGAAGTCATCCTGGCGCTCTTCCGGACCCCGGTACTCAAACAAGCGAACAGCCTTGAAAGGTGGACCCTCGGCCGTCCTCTCGGTTGGCATCGGCAAAATATTGACCTCGATGACAGGGGGGCGTTGTGACGTCCATACGGTAAGTGTGTCTCCGCCGCAAGGCTGGATCTCCGTAGAGTAATCAAGGTAATCAGACGCGGCCGTCATGGAAGAGGTTTCCATGAGAATGGGGATGCTAGCGGGAACATAGCGGTTGGCTGCTTGGCCGAGGGATTGCATCATATAACGCGCAATGTAGCGCACGTCTCCTTTCCAGGCAACGAGGGATAAGAAACATGGCTTAGTGCTAGTAGCGCAAAACCAGTCCGTTGAGGTGGGGATTTCGAGTCCCAATTCCGAGTCGGCCCGGGGGAAGGGATGGGAGAGGGTCAGCATCGGGAGGTAGCTATCAAGGCATGAGGCCGCGGCGGTGTCGCAGTGCGGCGTTGGCATCTCCCAGATGCTGATAGTTTTGTCACCAACACAAATTATCAGGTCTTGGTATGCAAAAACCTGGGGATCATCGTGAGCGAGAAT
>JARJLF010002301.1:0-43350 GCA_029378395.1 Mycena leptocephala
GAGCGTCCATCTGGACCGAAGCTATTCTTATGGTTCAGACCCACAATAAAATGGGCAATGGAATGGACATACGGGAGCTCTTCTTAAGATGGGGGTGCGAAGGAATCTCTTGTGTGGTCTTTGAGCGGTGAAGCCTCCCGCCGGAATGTCGTTTCCTCTGAAGGAGTTGCACGTAATAAAGCGGCAGAGAAATGGTAAAGTTCAAGTTAATTTATGATGTTGAAAAATAAACGTGGGAGAAATACCTCGAGGCGACCGAGCCAGCGGAATTTGGAGGGGGAAGACAGCTGGATGGGAGGAGCATAAAATAAGTGCCCATTCTGTACCCACCAACATGGGGTGGGTTTTGGGGGTAGGACCGAGGTTAGGGGGGCGAAATGTGGGGAGAGAGTATAGAATCGACCCAGCGATACCTCAAAATATTTGGATATAGCTTTAGTACACGTAGCACATGGGGATATCGAATGCTCTTTTGAGACACGGAATAACCGGAAATGTTAAGAATCGACAATGATCATCCCTGTCACTGACGTCGCGTTCGACAAGGAGGTTCTCCCTTTACATCCACTCAACCACGCTCTTTCTCCACCGAATACGTCTCCCTTCAAGGATGAACTTGAGTGACATGCGGAAGATGCAAGTCACAATATACTCACTGGCCGTCCGATACCAGCCATTCCAGTTGTGGGACGTAGTTTGTAGTAGGTCATCTCTGCGTTGACGATCTGACGTGAGAGCAGTGCCGACGGCAGATTTTCCATAACAGGATACAAGATGTGCCGTCGCTTCGCTCCGGCTCAAGTATACGATGGAGGTTCGTCGCTCGCGTTCACACATTGAAAGAAATATCATAAGAACGAGTGTACAGTAATATACTACCCAAGAGTCATCTCGTCAGACGAATTTACGCACTGGGAAGCGCGCGGATATGCCTGGACGTTATTCCGTGCTGTGCCAAACTTGAGTCGGTCTGCACACACAGAGAGCGCAGATATATCTTTGCAAAATGAATTGGTTCGGTCGACTGAAGATAGCCCGCAGCCTAAAATCGAACACATGGATGGTCAGAAGGGTAAAATATGGAGCGAAACACAGACTCAGCTATGTAATGGCTGGGGGACTGCCGGAACGATTCCGAGCTACTCTGTAGGGAAGACTTAACGGGTATTCGAGGATCCCATAGGCTAGGGCTACGCACCTTTCAGCTACATATTGAACATGAAGACGATCATCAGTGATGTCAGGGGGCTTGGAAAATATTTGCTGTTGCACTGTTCAGTCGATTCAGTCCCAGTCACAGTAGATATTGAATAACTTACGGATCTGGCTACGTATCAGAAGCCGTGAAAGGTCGTGCTGCGTCAGATGCCAAACAGGTCCTAGACATGGAATTGTTGCAATCGCTTGACATTCAACACTCAAGGGATGTTGCGTATCGAGTTTTTGAACGCGTCGAGTTTCATGCTCCTGGACAATGGTCTTGAGGAGCCTTGCATGGAAATGCCGAGAGGTCTTGCGTACATTGAGTGGTTGAAAGACGTTAGGATCTTGCTAAGGGGCTTGAGGAGTGTGGAATAGACAATCATGAGTTCCTGCATATCGTGATTGATTTTGCTAGGCGCCGGCGTTGATTTAGTGGGTTACGGGAGCGAAAGATCTCGATCTTCGTTCAGGCTTGCTGAATATTGCGAGTACTTGATTCATGTTAGGACCGCCCGAGAAAGCACCGTAAGAAGGCCGATGGAGGGGGATGAAAGTGCAGAAGGGCGCGATGGTGATGGGGGAGAAAGAAGGATGCGATAATGGACCAGCGGCCCTTTTGAGCGTCCATCATAGTAAACTGCGTACTTAAGCGGCACGTCAGACGGGCGGAACTCGACAAAGCTACTTGAACTCTGACGAGGCTGTTCATCTCGAAAACCCTAAAATGGACTAGATTCAACGGCGTCACTACTGCGGCGCGGTTGGAAGAGACTTAAGTTCGGGCACGGTGAGAATATGAACGATAAAAGGGAAGAGATAACAATCTCGGAATGCTGCGGGCACTTGGTCGTAGCTGTTCATGGGATTTTTGAGTGTTGAAATTCGGAGCAAGAACAGAGAATAACGGAAGGAGTTAGCCTGGATGGGGATGAAACCAAAGAGACGCAAAGAATCGCGAGGATAATCGTTAAAGAACGGTTAATCAAAGCTCTCAACCTCACTCGCTCCACAGATCACCTCACCTGCTTGTACTTCTGTGGCAGGTGCCTACCGTTGCAATTTAGTTGGTTGGTTCGGAATCCGATTACTTCGCTCATGCGACAGTTCGTTCCTGGATGGTCGTTCCTCTTCGCGGTCCTGTATGACGTAGGGCGTGCCTATCCGACCTCGGCGTTCTCCCAGGCGCGAAGCTTATAAACTCAACTCCCGGTCCTCACTATCGAACACATCGTCTGTCGTTCACACTCACGCATAAACAACCATGTTCTCCAAACTCGCTATCCTGGCCACTCGGGTCTTCATCGTGCACATTTCGGCAGCGACTGTCTTTTCACATACTGTATTCTGATTATCCTCCACGAGTATAGACCCTTGCTGCCGCCACCATCTTTCCCCCGTTCACTCCGCCTGGCACCTTCCTGTGTTGCGACAGTGTTGTTCCATGTCCCGACACGGGCCCCGTCATCCCGCCCAACAGTAATGCTGCCGCCGCCGTGATCGCTGAGCTAGACCGCGATCTCACCAACTGCATGTCTAACATCGGCCTGGGCTGCTCACTTATCACTGTCATCCCGGGCACCTGGTACATCCTGTCCCCCTTGCACTCCAGCCTCCATGATCGCCTCACTGATCATTCTTCCAACAGTGACCGCATCGCCGTTGAATGCGAGAAGTGGGGTGCGTGGACCGCTGCATTTTCGTGCGATTTTCTTGCACATAAGCTGATTTTTATCTTTCCCCATAGATAATGGCCGCGCCATTGGTATAAACTGCGTCAACACTACCCTGTGAGCGTAGCCAAGGCGATATGTACTCTAGTTCGGAAATTTCTTGTGTTTCAATACGGTTGTGCACCTGATTTTGTAACGTTTGACTTTGAGTGTAGGTCAACAATTTAACGCTTTGATTTTCGTATACGTACCAACCTTGTGGCCACAACATTTCACGTCTTTCCAACTCACTTTCGCGAATTTGTCAGGTGCGGCGTGCCTGAAACACGTGATCATCGTGTCGACATTTCTGCGCGTCAACACGGACAAAGCACACTTAAAACGAAATAAATCAGATTAGAGATACAGCCGTTTTCGGAAAAGTATACGGGTTTTGATGGAGTGGTGCTGTTCGGGCAACGTCATGCACGACCCGTGACATTGCGCGTCCTTCTCGCCTCGGCGGTGGAAAATTCAACTCAAATCCCTCGGTGGATTGATTGGATATACCGGACAAAGCAATTACGCAGGGTGGAATTTTTCGCTCTTCTATTCCGATGTTAGACTGAATTTTAGCCCGGAGTGTGTGGACCGTGTTGGAAGTCCACTGCAGATGACTACCCCGTTTTGAACAATGCAGAGACTGTGTTACAGGTTGTACTATCCGTCATAGGATTTGGCAAGGAGGAGTTCGATTTCGAACGTCCTATTCTGCCCTACGGTCTTGATTCCGTGAGCGCGACACGCCTCATCTCGATACTCCATGGCGAAATTGCCTGTGATATAACTAGTGAATTCGCGTACACGCGGTGGTTGAAGTTACGTTTTGGGTAAAAACATGCGGCGCTTTGCAAATATGAATATTCCAGTTTGCCATTGGCCCGAATGCTTGAAATATCATCAATGAAATTCCAATCCAAGAAAAACGCGCTGGAAGATGGCGACTTGATACGATCACGAGTCCCTGTTTGGTCGATCGGGGCCTGCCAAGGTCGATATTCGCAGCACCCTGCCAGGGTTCGCAAGACCTGTCGTCACTCAGATTAGTGTATATTTGATGGATGTTCGTCAACTCCCTTTTCTAGTTTTTATATTTGATGCCCTCTTCCAAGGCGCAAAAACACTATCTTTATCTCCTGTGTATGGCTGTAATACTGTAAAATAATTGAAGTGTGCTCACCCCCTGGTTTTGAAAATAAAATAACATACTGATGTTGAATCGTGAAAAAAAGGTTCAGGTCTGGGAGGTCGCGCAAAATGGACGAGGCAGGAGGATTCAAAAATGTGACATAGATCCATGGTGGTAAAAAAAGGTGCCAACCCCCTGAGATGAATATAAATTACAACTTCCCATGGTAGGGAAAATTTACCACCGTCAAACATCCTCTATAGTGTTATCTTTGTTTGGCGCCACTCATTCCTGTACCTATAGCTGTAAATGCATTATAACTATGATTCCTCATTTATTTCTGTAGCTGGTATACGCTTCGAACTTTGTACGCAGCTCAGACATCGATACGCTATTCAACTCCGAGGTGGTAAGCTTACTTTCATCTCTTTTATTTATCTCGTACTGTACTTGTAGTTCACTTCATTTCAGGGGAATACAGAGGTTGACTTGCTGAGGTGTTTATTTCATTGTAGTTTCTATTCACGACACGCTCGGAGACTCGTAACGGGCCGGCCCACTCCTACAGTAAGCAGTTGGTCAGTTCCGGATGTCACCGATCAGACGATGTGAAGTTTGAAGCAATGCTATCAATTCGGAGTTGCCTACCCGCCTGCTCTTTCTTTAGAAGCCCCTTCAGGTGGCCACATTTCCGTCGAACCCGAGTGTCACTTTTTTACTGCTCTCGCGAGGTTGCCAATTTTGGGTGCAACGGGGTGTCGAAGTTTTGGTGTTCTTATCCCAAGCGGCTACTTTCTTTGTGAATTTCCCGGGTATGCTTTTTTGGGGCCAGAATAATTATTTTGCAGTGCTACAGCCATACCTGTGACCTCAAATAAAGCTAATTTAATCTGTTCGGTCATCTAACAACTATACGCTAGGTTTACAGTAATCCTTTCCCACCCGCCATCCTCATCATACATACATTCATATATATATACTGTATATTCACAGAATCTCGGAGCAAGAGCGGCTCACCTCCGTGTGCACACCCACGCGCCCGAGCCAGTAGCAGATCCGAACGCATACTAGGCAGGAATTTGACCGTCTCAGAGAGCTCGGACATCCCGGTGTTCCACAAAAACAGTGTTGGTTCAGCCCATAGGAACCGAAATTAAACCAAGTCAACACATGCCAATGACTTGTTGTATGCATTCACCTGTAATTGTATCCGACTCAGATATCCGTCCTTGTCCGCCAGATGAAGGGAAACAAGCGAGCCGCAGGACACAAATGGAAGGGAAAAGACATCGGAACAGTCTCCAAATGGCGCAGT
This sequence comes from Mycena leptocephala, assembly GCA_029378395.1. Classification (NCBI taxonomy): domain Eukaryota; kingdom Fungi; phylum Basidiomycota; class Agaricomycetes; order Agaricales; family Mycenaceae; genus Mycena; species Mycena leptocephala. The sequence goes on from JARJLF010002301.1 coordinate 5,357, forward strand.
CCCAAATCAAACGGGAATCTCTAAGCGGATAACCAGTATTTTTTTTGACAATAACAGTAGATGCGCAGCCATGCGCCACCGAGCCGATGAGATGGAGGATGGAGGTTGAACTAGGTTGCAGAAAATTACGCCCGGTCCTGCAGGACACCACGTACCCGGTGGATTCTTTCCTGTCCACCAACTCAACGAAATCTGGAGCGAGCATTGAAATAAATACGCTGCGAAGTTGGGAGCAACCGACCAATGAGCGAGACTCGAAAGCGGAAGTTGCAAGACTCAATCACACATCCAATGCCACAGACTAAAAAGACAATTTGATTTCCACTCTCCCGCCATCGTACACAAATAAAAGACTACTCTAAACGGGCTTGTTGGCCTCCTGACCGGCGGCTTCTTGCACGTTGCCCGGAAACGCGAGTCAGCGTGGGGCAACAAGATGTGGGTGGAATGCAAGAGACACGCGGATAAAGATGGGAGGAGGGTGGAGGAGCGGGGAGGAGCGAGACGTGTAAGAAGCAAGGTCAGAAAAGCACAACTCACCAGAGGCCTCCTTTGTGGTATTACCCATGATCTGGCCCATGTCAGCGGCGGGTCAAAAAGATAACATGATAAAAAGAATCTCACCTCGGCGTGCTGCTCTTTTCCGTCCCGCTCCATCGAATCCGACCCGACGGCGCCGCCGACCTTAGATAGACAGTGATCGCGCGACGTACCATCTCTTTCGCGCTACCCATCATGTTGTTGGCGCCACCGTTGGTTTGGCTGCAACCGCGAGTTAGCATGGATCAAGGGTGAGAAGGCGGGAGGGCGAGGGACAGTACAGAGCAGATGGGGCGTGGAAAGACAAGAAGGGAGATGTGAGGCGCGGAGCATGGGGGCGGCCGCGCGGAACACCGAACAGTGGCGCGCGACGCGATGTGGAATGGGAGGACGAGCACGAACATTGCGGACGATGCGTGACGGCGTAAAGACGACGAAATGGAAATGATGCTGCGCGCGAGGCTACGAGAGAGGGAATGAAACGAGGCGGACGAGGAGCGGGGTGTAGGACAACGGGGTGTGGGGCAACGATGCGGCCAACGACGTGAGGCACAACGAGGAGCGACGGGGACAACGCTCACCTGGGTGCAGATGACATCGTGTAAGGTTATAAGTGGTGGGGGTTGTGAGAGTGAGTCTCAGTGAGAAGGTGGTGGTGATTTGAAAGAAGAAAAGCGGGGGATTCTGCGGAACCTATTCGAAAACACGCTGGCCTTTACACGTTTGGGCCGTGTCTGTGCAGAGTGTTTGGGCACTGTTGAGGCGGGATGACGTTGGTGCGGATGTGATCGAGTTTTGAAAGTTGTGAGTGGCGGTGTTGGCGCGTGAGTTTGCGGTGTTGGGCGCGTAGGGGCGCCGCGACTGGGTGAGCCGTTGCGGGACATAGGCAGAGATGTGGAAGGCTGGCGGCGGCGGGCGGGCAGGAGGCGGGTCGGGAGGGCGGCAAGGGACGAGAGGAATCAGGAAGCAAGAGCAGAGCGGCCGTGTTCAGCGGAATTCAGGCCAGATTCGGAGTGCAGGGAACCAAGACAGGGCGGAGTGCGCAAAGAAGGGAATTCCAACATCTTCCCGAGGGAGAACGGCAAAGAACGCAATTTGCACCTTTATTGCTCCGAACGTTCGGGACTTGTTTTGTTCGCCCTCGCAGCAGCACAGCCTGCCCTCCTTCTTCGCCCATGAAATCTGCCCATACAAACATCCGCCCTCCGGTGTGCGAGTCCTGAGCACACCGCGCGTTCGATGGTCGACGTCGAGAGTGAAAATTTGAAGACAAGCGGTCTCACTGCACGTGCCCGCTCGACGCGCTGATGCCAAACATGCGCAAAGTAAGCCTTCGCGCGCAACTTCGTCCCGGTCAAGCTTTACAAAACCTATCAATCAAGTCCCTGGCTTCACGGCACAAAAAACCTACCCAGATGCGAGAGGGATCAGAAATTCAAACAAAAGAATCGTACAAACTTAAGGCTCGATCCCGAGTCGAACGGGTGACTCTGCCCAACGTTGCGTGGTAAAGATGGTAGGGATTGCAGGTGCGGTCCAACCACCAGCGAGCCGATATCAACCTCACTCTTAACCCGCACAAGTGGGTTAGTGAATATTAGGGAACCAAAGGATCGTGGAACTGTTGCATTCAGCTGCAGGATTCAGGATTACTTCGTAGGTAGCAAAGCTGGCCACAATTTAGTTCCTGCCCAAGCACATGCAATAATATATGGAGGATGTTCGCTGACCCAAAGCAAAAAAAAAAAAAAAACACTATGGGAATCCTTCAAGGCTCGTTCCCGAGTCGAACGGGTGTGCCTGCTTAAGCCGTCGACACTTTTCTCAAGTAACGCAGGTCCGGTCCCACCGCCATCGAGCCGAATTACAGCTAATGTCGGAACCGAAGGCGCTGTGAAAAAATTTCTGTTTTGGGAGATTTCCGAAGAATTCCCCATAACTCGATGAGTTCTCAATGGATTGACACGAAACCTAGCTAGTTCTTCCAGGCTAATTCATCCGCAATTAGTGATGTAAAGGAAATTGCGAAAATGTATCTTATCTTTCCATTTGGCACCTGAGGCATTGTTTCTGTTGAACACCTCCTAGGAGGGTGGGCACTTGTTCAAACACACTGAATTTTTGGGATGGAAGACTTACATGCATTATAAAGAGGGTGATGTTGCCAGAATTATGATTCTCTTCTCTATTGAGTCACTATTGACTCGGAAGTAATCTTTCGATCAAAATTTTCGAACTCAATCAATAGTGACTCAATAGAGAAGAAAAATCATAATTAGCCTGGAAAAACTAGCTAGGTTTCGTGTCAATCCGTTGAGAACTCATCGAGTTATGGGGAATTCTTCGGAAATCTCCCAAAACAGAAATTTTTTCGCCGCGCCTTCGGTTCCGACATTAGCTGTAACCTCGTTTTTAACCCGCACAAGTGGGTCCAATTTTTGGGCTAAGATACACTCAAATCAACGACTCGTGGAACTTGTTCACCAAAATTAGACCAAGAACATTTCAGCTGCGGGATTCAAAATCCTTCAGTGAGTAACAAAGTGACCTCAAGCCCTGAGCGCCAGGAGTACCTTGGATATCTGGGTGTCGTTGGTTGGCGCGAACATTAAAAAGATCTTGCTAGTGTCTCGAGGCTCGTTCCCGAGTCGAACGGGTGACCCTGCGCAACGTTCCGGATCGGCCAAGTATTGCAGGTGCGGCCCCACTGCCATCGAGCCTTATTGTGCACGATTCAGCTTCTGGCCAAGCACATGCGATATATGTATGGAAGATCGTTGAACCACAGGGGAAAAAGGAATAGCACGCGTTAAGGCTTGATCCCGAGTCGAACGGGTGTCCCTACTCGGTGCAAAGTTTCCGAAGTAGGTTAAGCAGGTGCGGTCCTACCGCCATCGAGCCGTATTAACCTCGTTTCTAACCCGCACAAGTGGGTCCAATTTTTGGGCTAAGATACACTCAAATCAACGACTCGTGGAACTTGTTCACCAAAATTAGACCATGAACATTTCAGCTGCCGGATTCAAAATTCTTCAGTGAGTAACAAAATGCCCTCAAGCCCTGAGCGCCAGGAGTACCTTGGATATCTAGGTGATGTTGGTTGGTCAGAACATTAAAAGGGTTTGCTAGTGTCTCAAGGCTCGTTCTCGAGTCGAACGGGTGTCCCTGGTAAAGCCGTCGATGAGTGCCTAAAGTGAAGCAGGCGTGGTGGGACCGCCATCGAGCCGGTATAAGCCCAGTGTTGAACCTGTAGATGTGGGTATCAAATTGGATTGACAAAATGATGGATTCTGGTAGACCAAATGAATCCATCGCCTGAATCTAACGGAAATTGAAGAGAGAGAAAGAAACGATCCGACATCAGGTCGATGGGAGTCCGCGCCATTCTCGTCACTTCGTTACTTCGCTTAGGTTCGCGAAACCTCGTAACTTTGATGGGAATTCGCGAAAGTTCGTGATTCTGATAGATTTCTATGAAAGCTCGTGAGTTCACATCCTAGGCTTGTTCAGCGGCGACTATTCGGCACATCACGGAGTGATGGGCATCGACAGCGTGCCGCGAGTGACCGGTTAGGTTCGGGTTAGGTGGTTAGCGGTTTGGGTTCGCTGGTTTGGGTTAGTGGTTAGTGGTTAGAGGTTAGTGTTAGTGTTAGGCCAAAGTATCTACATGAAAAAAAAACAGGGGAGGAGGAAGTGATGGCCGAATTGATGCTTTTGATTTGCGTGAATTGCACAACTCACGAACTTTCCTGAAAGCTGACCAAAGTGACGAAGTTTCATCGCTTTCCATCAAAGTCACGAAACTTCGCAAGATTAAGCGAAGTAACGAAGTGACGAAGGTCACTACTACTCGGTATATGGCTCAAGCCCGGGGGTCAGTACCCCAGTTGCGATGTTTTTCAGGCAGGTTAAGTAAGCAGATGCGCTCTCACCGCCATCAAGTAATCCTCCAGCAGCAGAAGTACTACCTTGAACCTCTGGACGATGTTCGTTGGCCCAGACAAGCAAAAGAAGCAAAAGATTTTGGGACCGGCTCAAGCCTCGATCCCGAGTCGAACGGGCCTGCTGCATTCCACTTGAGATTTTCTATGCTAAGTGAGGCAGGCGCGGTCCCACCGCTATCGAGCCGATATCATCCTAGTTTGTATACTGGATACACGTGGATCTCAATTCTAATCCATCGACTGACCGATGGCTTGAATTCTATTGGACCAATTCAATCCATCCTTTCATTGAGGGAAAATAAACTGCAAGAGTGAAGTGGTGGTGGTTTCAAGGAGAGAAGCGGGAAATTTTGAGGAGCCCACCTTAAAACGCGCTGGAATTTGGGAGTGGGCGATATAACATGCTGGCGCTTGAATTTCGGGGATGGGCACATAGGGGCGCCGCATTCGGTTATGTGAAATGCACAGACAATGGAACAGGGGTTGTTTCGCGCAAGCGGAGGTCGAGGAAGGCAGAGGGGAGGAGGAGGAGGATATATTGACCGCGGTGGTCCTCAGGAACGTACGGCTACTGGCTTGCAATAGAAGATCGGAATCCAGTAGAAAGAGTACCGGAAAATACGGGGTCCAGAAGCAGTGGAGGCAAGAAGATCGGAGAGATTTATTGTGAAGGACACAACGAGAAGGGATTGGGAAGGGAGCACCTTCTCGAATCGCGATGCGCATCATGCGAATTGCTTTCGACGCCAGCTCGACGCCGCTGCCAGTTAACTCTCGTTCCCCATCAATGCAGGCCAGATATCACATCCAAACTCGCATGCACCCTCCCATCGACCAGACTGCGCGACAACGTTGAGGAAGAAATAGGGTTGCGGAACAAATTCCGGGAGGTACAACAAAGTCGGTAATATACAGGCCGAAAATTTCTGGGGGTGCAACAAATGTAATTTACTTGGTAACTTACTTTTTTTGGGGTGCTTCACGTGACTAGATCACACTACATTTTTACCAAAAGGTTCTCGCCGCGACGCGCTCGTCGCGCGTCGCGTCGTTCAGTAGAACAGGGCAAATAAAGTCATCATTGAGAGCTCAGGTAATGTACACCAAAGCTAGCCCAGATCTCGCAAAAGAAAAATGCAAGAGTCAAGCCCAGTGTCCAAGCTCAAACCCTGTCTCCTCGTCGTTGTCCTCGTCGACATCCGCCATTCCCATGAATACATCTGCGGGGGTGCTTCTGGTCCCGGTTCCACTCATGGGAACCGCTGTTTCGGCCAGCAGGTCTTCCAACAGCGTGGAATCCAAATTGACTTCGCCAAGTTCGAGGTCCAGCGCGTCGCTTGAAGCGAATATTTCGCGCGGAAGATCCAGCCAATCCGTTTGGGGTGCCATGGTCTCGAATTCATCCTCCGAGTCCGGTGCATCATCATCTGGAACCATCTTGTCGTCGACGTCGTCGTCTACGGAGTGAATTTCCCGCTCGATGTTGTAAAATTTGATTTCGGGGAACGGTCGGGCAGCAGCTCGAGTCTAAGCCAAATTCAGAAGACTTCAGTAATGGGTACAGCAAACACACCTTAGCCGTGCCATCCGACAAAGCCTTTTGTTTGGCTTCGTCACGATACCATCCGCGGATTTGAGCAAAGCTGAATATGGTGTTGACCTTCTCGAGATTACGCAAGGCCGGATTCATCCAAGTGATGACAGAGACAGTTCGTTCATCCGCCATTGAATGTGGCACCGCGGAGTACAATTTCAAAGCAAAACTCTGTATGATGGATGGCGTGAGGTACAGCATCATATTAGGGCAGAAGAACTCACAGCCAGGATTCCGCCATTTTCTGACCCTTCATGTTTGCGCCACCAGTCCAATGGACGCATTTTCCCGAGGGGCGTATTATAAGGAAAGGCGCCTTGCGCATAGGCTGTGAATTGCTCCTTGAATTGTTTGACAAATCGCTTATTCTTCTTCTTGAATGCGACGAGGATTGGGTCTATGCCATGCTTGACCTCCACAGTACCCTGGTCAAAAAGATACTTGCCCACAGCATTGAATGTCTTGGCATTTTTTACGCCGATCGGCACTTCAAGCGTCTGTATCCCTGGAATGGTGATTGTCGCCGGTGCAACAGCATTGGGGCGTTTGAAAATGGACGAGTTTACATACTTTACGGCGATGAATCAACAAAATATTTATTAAAGCAGAGATGAGCGCACTAGGATTCAAATAAAAGGCGGCAAGATATACTTCGTGTCCAGGATTTTCGACACAAAGAGTGCGGATGGGATTTAGATTGCGCCGTAATGAAATGCCGGACCAGGTGATGGTCGCGAAGCGCGTCTTGCCGATGCTCTCAAGGCCGCGACCAGTGAGCTCTCTGAGGGCTAAGTCTTTGAGCAACTTCTTTGATGCCTTAGAATGATTAAAGTGCTTGATGGTTCCACGCAAAACTTTGATAGGCTTTAATCATCCACGATCAATAATCGTCGCCGACAGCATTTATAGTAAAAACACACCATTTTGAAGTACGGAAGTAGCAAGATATCCCTGCAAGTAAGGCTAAGGTGGTGATTGGGATCTGGAAAATTGAGGAATGTAGGAATTCTGTGGCAGAGAAGGCCACGACAACCACGGGTATTTCCTGTGTTATCGGATGACCCGCCACTAAAGTGCTTGACGCCGACAGTTTCCATGACCTACCGCTTCCATTAGTAACGGCAGAACACGCCATATACATAAAGCTTACCTCCATCACTGAATTAGCCATCCATTCCGCGGTATGAGAGACACCCGTGCATTCAATTCCTTCCAAGACAAAGGAGCGGCCGTCAGCGGTGTTCGCGTGGACTGTATAGAAGTATTCCCCGGATCTGAGGTCTCCCCCGTCGAATGAAACTGTAAGACGTCTCTCTCTTTGGTGGAGGGCAATCTGCAAGCCACGAACACGTTCCTGCTCGCTCATGATATGACTGTCCATGAGGATGGTACGGCCCGCAGGGACATAGTAGCGCCCTGCGAGCGCCGCAAGATGAAGGACCTTCCATTCCGGGTAATCTGCAAGTCGAGGAGCGAGGCCGGCTGCGCAGAAGAGTTTTACGATGGCTAGGTCGAGGAGCGCAGCAGAATGATCGTGGACTTGTTTTGTTCCAGCAGCCCCGAAGAATAGAGGGGCTCAGTCCCGGTGCGCTCGGGTTCTGCAGCTGGGAGTCCTTGGGCAAGCTCCTCTGCGCGCGCTCCCGGAGACGTGGCGGCGCTGGATCTTGATGCGAGCTGACGTTGCTCCGATGTGAGCTTGATGCACCGCTTCGTATGATTCAAAACTCTGCTGATTGTCCGCGGCTTAAAGATTTTGGCGCATCCCAGACCATCGCAGCGGTACTTTTTTATGGGGCCGCCAGAATTCAACTCGACTGTCAATTCGTCCATAATCTCGGAGCGTGGTTTCCCCGCCTTCGTATCCTTCTCCTCATCTGAGGCATCATCTGGCATTGCGGCCAACGCCTCCTCCTCTTGCTGTTTGCGAAGTTTTGTGAGTAAGCGCCATTAAAATATGAGAGATTGACAGCCTACCAGTTTAATCGCAGCAGCTTTCCTTTCTTTTCTGAGCCTGGCCGCCGCCGGTTTTGGCGCTGCTTTCTTGACCTTTTCCTCAACTTTCCTGGTAGCCTTCTTGGGTTGTTTTGCGCCAGAAGTATGTTTTATTTTGAAGATTGGTGCAACCTCGGCGCCGTCCAGGCCAACGTCGACTTTTCGCCGCTTGCTAGCCTCCTTCCTGGGTGAGACCGACAGTGCTCGCAAGGCATTAGAGAGCCGGTCCTCGTTTTGGGGGGAGTTATAGGAGGGGAAGGGCTGCGCGAGTAGCGTTTGGAAGGGAAAGTGTTGACATATTGATGCAGCCGCTGGGTGATAATTGAAGGAAGCGCTTTAACGGATGTACCCTGCTTTCGAAGTCAGACTCAGTATCGTGAGATTCGGCTGAATTCTCACCTTGCTCTCGTGAAATTTGGAAATTACACGCCGGAGTATTTCGAGTCTCCCTAAATCTCCAAGCTCGAGATCCGCGCCGATTAATGGATAAGAATTTGGAAGGAACTTGTGGGCAATGCCATTTGGAGCATTGAGGCCGCAGTTATATGTGTCCCTTTGCTGTGTGCAAGGAAGCTCGAGGTGGCGAAGTGTGCCGATGCGTGGTAAATGCTGAGCCACAAACCAACACAATGCTGCACAAACATCGACATCATCTACACTTCCTCCACCTGGATCCCCAAACTCAACCGACTGTCCCATGAGATCAACTGCCGACCCAACCCAGTGGTTTTCGTGGACATGAAAAATTCCAACAAATTCTGATCCATCCTCGAGGCTGCGACCGAAACGTTGAAGGAATTTGTCCTCCTCGGGATTGTAGTCGCGTGGAGACTTCGAATATTCGGCCAAAATCTTGGTTGTAATGGCAGTGTTCATCCGTTTGATATTCCGACCGGGTGTCGCCTTGTTGATATCGTAAAGGATAAGGTCGAGCATCTGGTCAATTTGTCAACTCGAAAACCATTCCCTCGACGAGTAAATTGCAAGGGAGTCGACGGGATCTCCATGACTGCGTGGAAGGCCCCCGATCTCTTCCAACGGAATATTTCCAGACCAGGCCAAGGTGTTGAGTGACCGTAGGACTTTGTTTACCTCCTTGCGGTGCTGCGAGTCTATTTTCCCCAACCACTCTATTCCCTCGACCCACGCATCTACATTGGGCTTTACAATGACCTGATATTCGCTCCACAGGTCCGGCGTCCAGAGCGGGAATTTTTGTCCTGTCCCCGGCATGCAAATTGACTCTGCGCCATCCAAATAACGTTGCCTGCTTTCCTTCTTCAGTTCCGCGATCAAACTCGGGGGAGGTACCCGAATCTCCGTGGTGAGAAGATCGAGGTCCGAGTGAATGGCGTCTTCACTGAACCAATTATGGCCGGAAGGAACTTTGTACGCGGCAGCAGTGGGTGCCATTGGTGGGATTTCGAACTCAGCGAGTTTGAGAACCGAAAGCTGGGGGTTTGGAAGGTATAGACCGCGAATTAAAGGCGACATCGTTGCTTGGATTCGGACGTGGAATTGTATGGCAGAGGGGACATTTTAAATCTGATATCCGCTTCTACGCCAGCTTGGGTCGGTGGGGGGTGGATTGCCATGAGGTAGTTGGCTGGCCATTAGAGTAGCGGGCAGAGATGGTTTTCTGTTGAGGAGTGACAAAGTGAAATTTTCACTGCCCCAGTAAGGTTATCCAAAAAGTCACGCACAGATACCACTGGATAATCACGCGCAAACGGTCAAATATTATTTAGAACACCTCAGAGTACAGTTGGGGAGGATGCTATTCATTCTAAAGCCCTAGCCATTACTCAAAGATAAACAGAGTTCCAGCACGTGCTGGACACGGCGGAGGTAAGTTGCGAGGCAACTTGAGGCGACCAACAACAAATAGGTAAATTACCCGTCACGTGACCGCGGTAAATTACATATTATTATTATTAATTCACAAATAGAACGTTAGTTCTTTTGTGCTTAGAGTAGCAAAAATGTCGCGAAAAACGTGACTTTTTTAGTCATTGGTGCTGACGTGGTCCGCTTCGAGCGCTCGTTCGTCGAAATTAATATTGTTCAATTTACTTATGGCCGCCAACCGCGACTGGGCTCAATAGGGTGTTTCACAGTGACGATTTTGAGGCCAACTTCTGCCCCAACTTGTTCCCCAACTTTCATCAAGTTGGGGCACCGAGTTGGGGCATGAAATCGGAGTTGAACGTCAAATCGTGCGTAAGACCACGACTCGACATCCAACTTCTGCCCCAAGTAGATCCCCAACTTCGGATAACTGGCTTGTAATCACGTCTTTATGATACGCGAGTGCCCCAACTCTCATTAACACGCTGTTATTAATAGGTGTTTCACAGTTGAAGCCCCAACTCGTGCCCTAACTTTGCTCAAGTTGGTGTCGAGTTGGGGCACGAGTTGGGGCAGATGTTGGGCCGAAAAATTCAACTGTGAAACACCCTAATGGAGTTGGTCAGCGCACAAGCGTCGACTGAGCGAGCATTAAGTCGCGTTCAATCCGCATTTATGAATCTGGAAAAAAATCTTCCAAATCACCATAACTGACTTTTCCTGGTCCAGTGGTCCACAAAATTGTTGTCCCAATATGCCAGTGCTGATAGTTATTGCATTAGCCGTTTAACTATTTGTGACCCGCCGCTTGCCGGCCTCTTACCATCATTTAAGGTAGGTGACATCCGCATCCATTGAATCACGTGATTCAGAGCGTGACACCGCCTTCCCGCCCATACTAGTCGGGGGCGTCGGGGTACAGACAAAAAGTAAAACCACAGAAAGGCTTAATTTGACCAAAGGAACAATCCTGTGGTCTCAGATGTCCAATATCTACTCTCAATAAAATCCTTTTCATTGATTTTTACATAAGTGCTCCAAATGCAAAAGCAAATGGACTGGCATAGAAATGTAAAAAATCTTCCAAAAATTCGCGCTTCCCAAAAAGGAAATTATACGATCACGTGTCACTTTGATTGGCTTTGCCTTCGCGTTCCTCTCGGTGCATTTGGCTCGTTTAAGGCTGCCAAACAGTCTGCAAGGATAAATGCAAACTTTGCCTGCCCAAGCCTGAAAATAGGCTCGAAACTAGCCTGTAGATGAGAGATGTATCAACAGTGTTGCTTCATAGACAGACCAGCTCCTAGTCTCTCCTAGACAGACACTTCAACAATATTCGACGTCGTACCTCCGTTTGTTGAAGTCTGTTAGTAAGCACGGGGGTCCGATCAGAGTAAAATCTTGTTACATAATCATCGGAGTTTGAATTTACCTTGTATTCTCGTCGTTTTGACAGCGCAAGGCATTTTTCATTTTATTTCGGTGCAGATCCACTATTAGGGCATACTTGCACTGATCTGCATCCTAAGAATTTCTTGAAACATGCTTGAATTGATGTTGTAGCACATGGTTCAAGACGACGTGACAAGGATGTGACATTTACCCTTCAACTTGACTCTTTTACAGCAGCGTCAAATGGTGCTCAAAAAATCCAAATAAATTTGGACACATGCAAAAGATTGCCATATTTCTGACTATGCTGTTTTCAGGTCGCGCAACACGGAGCAATGGGCTCATTTCGTGATTATGTAATATGCTTTTTTACTCTGATCAGACACCTGAGCTTAAAACAGGACTAACCAGCTCCTGTCTACCGTGAAAGGCCAACATTAAGTAAATACATCAGCAAAATGACAACACCTTTTCCCAGCGCTTTTCGCACCTTTTGCAACTTTTCCCTTTTTGCCGTCTTTTCTAACAACTTTGTGTAGGCCTTTTTGTGTTTCAACGACTTCTGGTCCTTTTGTCTTTTAAATTATTTGATGGTGAACTGACAGTGTTAATAGCCGCACACGGAGCGAATATGACTTGGTACACTGTCCGGTCTGTGACGAGCAACGCGTTAGCGATGTTGCGCGATGTGTGGCGCCGTGGTACCAACACTACTCAAGGCTTTTTGCGGCACTTCAACCAGAGTTCAGGCTCTATTGAAGATAGCACGAGGAATCGACGTGCCAGACGCATTACAGTGGCGGCCGAGTGGCAAAACGAATGGACGACCTTTGACGAGTCGCGAAACACTAAGTCCAGCCATCAGCACGTGCCTTGGTCCGTGCGATGTTGATCATCTGATGGAAGTCAACGGTGTCCTTTGCTCTCGACCACCACTCTCCGTCCTCCCTTCCTCTGTCCTCCATTCCTTCCTCCGCCTTCCTCTCCGTGCTGCCTCCTCCGGCCTCAAATATCTCAAATCCTCCTCTAAGCTCAAATCACTCTTGCTCAAACCCCAAGCCGCCTCGAAAGATAGATGACCGCCTCATAAACCATGCAATCTCTGCTTCTCCATCCTCAAGTCTTTCAACCCCTCAAACTGAATATCCCTCAAACTCTCAGTCTCCCCTTCTCAACGCACACGTCAAGATTCGGGATACATCAAGACCCATTCAAGTGTACAAGCTTCAAGCTCTTCAAGATTCCTCAAGACGACCGGGGTTTTACAAGCTGTTTTAGCTCACACGTCACACTTCATGCATCCCCCGGTGCTGTCCTCAGGTCTCCCAACGTCGATATGAGTATTCCCTCCCCGAGAAATGATGGTGCGTTGGCATTTGTTCGCTTGCCCTCTGCACCGAGTGTACTCTCCTCAAATAGCCCCGTACACCCACCTCTGAGCACCTCCCTCCCCTTCCTCTTCGTCCATGGTCAAGCTTCAATTTCCCCAAATTCCTGCATCCCTACATCCCCTGCCAGCCACGGAGTGTCGATACAACAGGTGCGTCGTTATTTAATAAAAGCTTTCCTCCTGACGCTGATTCTTCTGTCCATAGTCTCGCACACTCCTCACCCACGGCGCGGAGATATTGCACTGTGGGCGACACGAGAAGGCCCACGTACCGGACCGTGCTGGCTGCCCGAGCGCTCTCAAATTGCGCCGCCTACCCTCGCATGAGGATCCATGCGCCGTGTTCTTTGCACGACATCACGCGCCATTCTACTACCTTCAATGCTGGTGCATATTCCTCATTCAGATCCCATCTTCGTCTCGCGCCCGTCCTCCAGTGTAGTAGTTGACTGTATTAACGTGCAATAAATTCAATTTTACTACCAAAAAGCACCTTTTGAGTCGTCTTTTAATAGTCCTATTATAGCTTTTCCAACGGCTTTTCAAGCTCTTTTGCCCTTTTAAAAGCTAAGGGGCTTGGCCTAAAAAAGGAGAAAGTCCTTTTCGGCTTTTTCATCTTCTGGTCCTTTTAAAAGTCAAAAAAGCTGCCAAAAGACAATTTGACATTTTGCTGATGTAGTTTTGCATCAGGTCTCTGAAGTCAGAGTCTGTGTTGCAAATGATGTATTTATGTAAACAAAGTACTGCATGTTTCTTACATTTCTTATTCAGAAAGGTTTTCTGCATACAAAACAACAAGGTGACAACCAAGGTTTTTTACCTCTGTACCTGCCATACAAGCCAGGAGACATCCTCCACAGTATTTTTTTGAGGCCTTCAGCAGTGTTCCACTGATAGCAATATTTTGTCTCAAGCTGTACAGACACTAAAAAAAAATTCGATTTCTGAGATTTCGCGCTTTCCCACGTTACTGTCACGCATCAGTCACGTTCACGTGACTCGATGTATGCGGATGTCGCCTACCTTACAACCCTATTTGTTCCGCAACCCTAGGAAGAAACGCAGCATCACTGCCACAATGCCACGTGTCCGACGCGTTCTCTTTCATGCCAAACACGCGCAAACTTGAAGCACACTCGTTCAACATCGCGGTCAAGCCTTCAAGAAGGAAAGAAAAAAAAGACGGGAGTCAATTCTGGTGTGGGGATTGTTCATCACTCATTCTTCTTAGATTCCGGAACTCCATATTTATCAATGCATCGGCCATCCGTTTTGAGGCGGTGCAGAGGGATCTTAGCAACAATCAGCCTCAATCACATCTATTTTCGTCAAACCGGTGTTGACGCTTCGCCACGGCGCTTGGTGACCTTATCATCCTGGTCTTCCTCCCACCCATCGCACCATGTCCTTCGTTCTCAACGGATCCCACATCAGCGGAGGAAATTTCAATAATGTTTCGGGGAACATGTTCCAAGTCGTCAACTCACAACCAGTGCTCGTACCAATCGATGGAGGGAAGGATGTACTACGTACGTTGCCGGCTTTTGGAATTGGCCGAGTTCATCGGTTTTGTGGACCTCCAGCTTCACCACCACCTCGCATAGCCCGAAAAGTGGGGAAACAGCCACATAGTGCGTATCAGCTCAGTGGTCACAGGGACAAACTAAGACGATCTTCAAGCTCTTTCAAAGCGTGCCCACCGAGCTAGAAACGATGACTTCGCAGGACAAGGTGGGGAGGAGGTTTATGGCGCACACTTTCCCCTGCGCACATACAGCAATATCGGTGGGGACATGACGCAATTATGCATAACATCTTACGGGGAGTCCGGTGTGGCCACTTCATTATCAAGGCATTCATTTGCACTCATTATCTCCTGGTAGCTTTGGACATCTTATATCGCTCCGTCGTGGCAGAAGCGCTGCACGACTCAGGGGAACGGTTCACGGAGCCAGCTTGTCATCCAGGCACCCGAACTGCGATCTTGAACGACTTGAGAGCCTGGGTGCTCGATACGTCGCCAGAAAGTGCCCTACTTTGGCTCCATGGATCAGCCGGTTCAGGGAAGTCCGCCATTGCGCAGATGTTCGCTGGTGACTGCCAAACTCGGGACCGTCTGGGCGCATCATTCTTTTTTAAGCGTGGGCATGCGAAGCGGGGAACATGGACGAGGCTGTTTACGACCCTCGCATACCAATTGGCAACCTCCGTATCAGAATTCCTCTTTCCGATTCAGCAGGCGATAGACAAGGACAAACTCATTTTCGGACGCGCCGTGCCGGTCCAATTTCGGAGGCTTATTTTGGAGCCCCTCGGAAGGGCAACCACGCTCCAATTCCGGCCGATTGTCGTTCTGGATGGCTTGGACGAATGCGAAGACCATAAAATTCAACAACAGATCCTTCGGCTTTTCATTGGGGCAATCCGCACTGGGCACCTCCCAATACGCATTCTCGTTGTCAGTCGCCCAGAACCGCATCTACGGGAGGTTCTCGAAACACAGGAGGCCTTGCGGATGTGTCGCCGTGTCCAACTCTGCGCCGACAAGTCTGCTTACGATGATGTCCGAATTTATCTTCAGGACGAGTTCACCCGGATATATTCCCAATATTCTGCCAGAGGAATTGACCTTGGTGCTCCTTGGCATCCTGCAGGAGCACTCGACTATCTGGTCCAAAAGTCTTCCGGAATTTTCATATACGCAGCAACGGTCATCAAATTCATAGATGATGAATACTTCCATCCAGATGACCGGCTGGCATCCGTTCTACAGTTGGATCCCGAAAGCACCGCGCCGCTGGATGAGCTCTACACCGAGATCCTTTCAATTGTTCCCCAGGAGTCGTACATAGTACTTCTCATTCTACACAGTATATCGACAGCACGCTTTTCCATGCCACTGGACCCCGAGGGTATCGATATGCTCCTGAACTTGCGTCCAGGAACATGCCGCCTGAAATTGCGCCATCTGCACTCACTCATTTCCCTCCCACCCATTGCTAGTCGACTCGTATGCCACGGGGGCACAACGTTTTTACATGCTTCTCTCTGCGATTATCTATGTGATGCACACCGTTCTGGTCGGTGGTGCGTCTCGACGCCGCAGCTGAAGCTAGACTACCTGCACTGCATCATTCGAATGCTCTCGTCGCCCCCCGCAGAACAATGCAACTGCAAACATTTACAGGTATTCTCTATTGTCCCGGCTGACACAAAGCTAACCAATCATCCTCGAAGTGGAGTAGTTTACGGCTTGGACAAGCTCCTCGGCGAGGTCCCACCCTCCGAAGCCTTGATGACCGTGATGCGGAACCACCACTTTCAAGAGTCCCTGTTCCACAATATGGATCCTGGTATCCAGTGGCCCCAAGTAAGGATCTTATATCCAACACCAGTGCCGTTATTTGATTGCCCACAACCCTTAGAGAGATTCGCCATACGCCTCGGACTTGATACAGCTGTGGGAGGATCATTCGTTCATTTCTGCTCTTCTTGCAGCATTGGAGTTTGATGAACCCTCCGAGTTCGACTCCGAAGGGAATCGAGGACCTCCAACATTCAAATTCGACTCGATATATGTAACCATCTTGACCCGACACCCCGAGATTTTGTTTGTGCTCAGAACTGCGCTACTCTATTCCATAGGCCGCGACCTTTGGTTTTCGCTCCGCCTCTGTCACAAAACGTCCGAAATCTTCCGACCATTTCTTGAATTCCGCGACTCCATCGTTTTCCCCTTCCCCAAAGGAGATTCGCCCTTAGATTTCCTAGCGGATCCTTTTCGCTCCGGGACCCTTTATTGTGATCCCCAATATACGGCACAAGAAATGGTGCTTCTCTGGATTGATCGTGCCAGAGAGGTCACACTTCGGACGTCGGACTTTAACCTGTTTGGGTAGGAGCCCACTTTGCCACAAAACATGTATTCATTTGCCTACAGCGGCGCCCTGAGAATACCGCTCGTTGAATGTTTCCCGAGGGAAAAAGTTCTCCGCGAACTGGAGTCTCTCAACTTCAGCCAACTGTGTGCCGAATTTTCTACACAACCAGACACCCACCGTGATATCCATGCTGATTTGCTGCAGCCGGGATTTCTACGACCCATTGCGGACTGGCTTAAGGTGTGTAATACTGGCAGGATTGATTCGATTTAAGCTTATACCATGGGACAGGAATTTCCTACACCTCCCCAGAAAGCCATCGCATCCTGGGAGAAGCAAATAGGAGATATAAATCAGTGCATGGATACCCACGGCTTCCCGTATTCTACCATATTCACTAAACATGAAGAAACGGAAAAAGGATAGACAGTCACAAGTTACTGCAAAGATCGATTTACAAGTGTAATCCTACCTACCCACGTACCTACCAAAAAGCTATCCAATGGGGGATGATGCCAAAAATGTTATAGGGCATGACCCGCCGCGAATTGACTGGGCATTATAAACTCGGATTGAGCCGATGGGAAATATACAACTTCCATTACGGTATGACTGCCAGTGAAGGCCATGCGGCTGATGTATTTATTTCCTGCCCGGCCGGGGAACGCATTCACCGCCAGAAATTTCCTCCAGAGCATCGGCAGAGACGGAATGAATAGGAACACGGGACACGGATAATGCAAAGAACACAAAATACACAGGTGCAACTCAGGCGGTGAAAGAATGAAATATTGCATACCTTCTCGGGCATCTCGGTGTTCCACAGAAGAAAAAAACAGTATTGGTCACCTACCAATTGAAATTCAACTCCCCAAGTTAACACAGAGGCCATGTGAATCAATTTGTAATCGCATCCCAGTAAGAGGAGGTCGCGGATCCCACGGCTCAGCCTCGAATCGAACGGGAGTCTCTATACATGTCGTTCATCTTTTCAAATCAACAGCAGTAGATGCGCTGCGATACGCCACCGAGCCGACAAAATCTATACATGCGTGCACTAACTAAGCCAAGGTACCACATGTACAGGCAGAGAGTAGGACAACATTTTTATACGAGTCATCCACAATTTTCTCGCGGTGGCGTCCCGCGCAATCTGAATAATTCAGACCCGTCTTTAGCTGAACTCTTGAGGGACTGCATGAGAGCCAAGACCTGAGTCCACTGGACCGAACAAAAACAATCCATCCCACTCTAGGGCCCAGCCCCGAATCGAACGGGAGTCTCCACACAAATCTCAAGTGACTTCTTTCGCCTCAATTGCAGCAGATGCGGAACCACACGCTACCGAGCCGATGGGAGGTATCTGAGGGGCAGCACTTAAGATAGAGTTACCTGCGGGTCTGCTAGACGGTATGTATGATTTCTTCCCCCGCCAGAGAGAAGAAGTACTACAAAACATCGGCCATGAGCGCCACTCGAGCTGGAATGAAACTCAACCACATATCCAACGAGACAGAGATAAAAAGACAATTGATTTTACTTCTCCCGCCATCGTACAAGAATAATAGACTACTCTAAACAGGTTTGTTGGCCTCCTTCTTGGCTTGACCGGCGATTTCTTGCGCCTTGCCTGGAAGTGCGAGTCAGCGGGAGAATGAAGGAACAAGACAGAAGTCGGTGGAAGAGGGCAAGAATGACAGGGCACCAGGGTAGAAGCAGGCGTGATAGGAAAGTAGGCAGAAAAGAAGGAATATGTAGCATAATTGGAGAGACGCGCGGATAACGACGAGGGGAGGGCAGAATGGCAGGAGCGGGGACGTGTAGAGAAAAGGGCAGGGAAGCACCAACCCACCAGAGCTTCCTTTCTTCGAGTCACCCATAACGGAGCCTATGATTGCGTTTGCCTTGCCCGTGATCTGGCTCACGAAACCGTCGGCAGCATCCGCGGTCTGCGCCGTCTTCTTCTCGGTCTCGCCCTGGGGGAATGTTGTTAGCGGCAGGTAAACAAGATAAGCTGATAAAAAAATCTTGCCTCGGCGTGCTGCTGTTTCCCTTCCTGCGTCATCGAATTCGACCCGACGGCGCTGCCGACCTGCACAGTTGTGAGCTGCCCGCAATAATGAGATAGAAAAGTGAACGACAGACCATCTCTTTCGCGCTACCCATCATGCTGTTGGCGCCGCCGGTCGGTGGCTGTAATCGCGGGTCAGCGGGCGAGTCAAGAGTGTAAAGGCGGGAGGGCGGGGGACAGTGGAGACGTAGACGTTGCGGCGCGGAAAGATTAGAAGGAAGATGTCAGGCGCAGCGATGAGGGTGAAACGAAACGACGCGGAGGAGGCGCGGAGTGCGGAACAGTGACACGATGAGGAGTAGAGAAGACGCCGCCAACGACGAGCACGTTGCGGACGATGCGTGACGCCTTTAAGACGACGAAATGGAAAGGATCTTGCGCGCGAGGCTATGGGAGAAGTAATGAAAAAATGCGACGAAGTGAATGTGTGTGGGACAACGGGGCCAACGACGCGCAGCACAAGGAGGACGAGCAGCACAGCCGAACGACGCTCATCCGGGTGCAGATGACATCGTGTAAGGTTATAAGTGGTCGGTGGGGGTTGTGCAAGTGAGGTGGTGGTTCGAAAGAAAGAGAAGCGGGGGATTCTGAGGAACCCACTCGAAAACGGGCTGGCCTTTATACGTTTGGGGTGCTTGGCCATGTTTGTGCAGAGTTTAATTTGCGAGGCGGGATGACATCGGTGCGGATGTGATCGAGTTTTGAGAAAGTTGTGTGTGGCGGTGTTGGCGCGTGAGTCGGTGGTGTTGGGCGCGGTTCTACAGATCCGTGGGGTTGAGGGGGACATGGGAAGGGGCGCGCAAGGTCGGCGGCGGTAGGTGTGCAGGAAGCGGGTCGGGAGGGCGGCAGGGGACAAAAGGAATCAGGAAGAAAGAGCACAGCGACGGTGGTTAGCGGAATTGGGGCCGGATTCGGAGCGCAGGGAACTAAGAGAGGTAGGATTGCGCAAAGAGAGGGATTCCAACATCTTCGCGAGGGAGAATGGCAAAGAACCCAATCTGCACCTTTGTTGTTCGAGACTTGTTTGGGTCTTTCGTCCTCGCAGCAGCGCAGCCTGCCCTCCTTCCTTGTCCATGAAATCTGCCCATACAAACATCCACCCTCCGATGTGCGAGTCCTAAGCACACTGCGCGTTCGATCGTCGATGTCGAGGGTGAAAATTTGAGGACAAAAAAGCGGTGTCACTGCACGTGCACGCTCGACGTGTTCTCTTTCAGATGCCAAACATGCGCAAAGTAAGCCTTCGCGCTCGCAACTTCGTCCCGGTCAAGCCTTACAAAACCTATAAAGTCCCCGGCTTCACGGCGCAAAAAAACTACCCAGGGGCAGAAATCCAAAGAAAAGCATTGTGCAAAAGTTGTAAGGCTCGAATCCCGAGTCGAACGGGTGACACTGCCCAACGTTGCGTGGTAACGATATTACATAGGTATTGCAGGTGAGGTCCAACCACCAGCGAGCCGATATCAACCTCACTCTTAACCCGCACAAGTGGGTTAGCAAATATTAGGGATCCAAAGGATCGTGGAACCGTTGCATTCAGCTGCAGGATTCAGGACTACTTCGTAGGTAGGCTACAATTTAGTTCCTGCCCAAGCACATGCAATGATATATGGAGGATGTTCGTTGACCCAAAGCAAAAAAAAAAAAAAAAAAAAACACTATGAGAATCCTTCAAGGCTCGTTCCCGAGTCGAACGGGTGTGCCTGCTTAAGCCGTTGACACTTTTCTCAAGTGACGCAGGTCCGGTCCCACCGCCATCGAGCCGTATTAACCTCGTTTTTAACCCCCACAAGTGGGTCCAATTTTTGGGCTAAGATACACTCAAATCAACGACTCGTTGAGCTTGTTCACCAAAATTAGACCATGAACATTTAGCTGCAGGAATTGGGTCAGGATCATTCAGTGAGCAGTAAAAGTGACCTCGATCCCTGAGCGCTCCAAGTAACTTGAATATCTGGATGGGGCTCATCAACCCGAGCGAGAAAATTAATTTGACACTTACGCTGAAAGGCTCGATCCCGAGTCGAACGGGTGACTTTGCGTAACATTTCGGATCAGCGAAGTATTGCAGGTGCGGCCCCACCGCCATCGAGCCTTATTGTGCACGATTCAGCTTCTGGTCAAGCACATGCGATATATTTATGGAAGATCGTTGAACCACAGGGGAAAAAAGGAATAGCACGCGTTAAACGTTAAGGCCTGATCCCGAGTCGAACGGGTGCCCCTACTCGGTGCAAAGTTTCCGAAGTAGATTAAGCAGGTGCGGTCCCACCGCCATCGAGCCGTATTAACCTCGTTTTTAACCCGCACAAGTGGGTCCAATTTTTGGGCTAAGATACACTCAAATCAACGACTCGTGGAACTTGTTCACCAAAATTAGACCATGAACATTTCAGCTGCGGAGTTCAAAATTCTTCAGTGAGTAACAAAAGTGACCTCAAGCCCTGAGCGCCAGGAGTACCTTGGATATCTAGGTGACGTTGGTTGGCCCGAACATTAAAAAGATTTTGCTAGTGTCTCATGGCTCGTTCTCGAGTCGAACGGGTGTGCCTGCTTAAGCCGTCGACACTTTTCTCAAGTGACGCAGGTCCGGTCCCACCGCCATCGAGCCGTATTGACCTCGTTTTTAACCCGCACAAGTGGGTCCAACTTTTGGGCTAAGATACACTCAAATCAACGACTCGTGGAACTTGTTCACCAAAATTAGACCATGAACATTTCAGCTGCGGGATTCAAAATTCTTCAGTGAGTAACAAAGTGACCTCAAGCCCTGAGCGCCAGGAGTACCTTGGATATCTGGGTGACGTTGGTTGGCCCGAACATTAAAAAGATTTTGCTAGTGTCTCAAGGCTCATTCCCGAGTCGAACGGGTGTGCCTGCTTAAGCCGTCGACACTTATCTGAAGTGACGCAGGTGCGGTCCCACCGCCATCGAGCCGATATAAGGCTAGTGTTGAATCTGTAGATGTGGGTATCATATCGGATTGACAAAATGATGGTTTGGATTCTGGTAGACCAAATGAATCCATCGCCTGAATCTAACGGAAATTGAAGAGAGAGAGAAAGAAACGATCCGACATCAGGTAGATGGCTCAATCCTGGGGGTCAGTACCCCAGTTGCGATGTTTTTCAAGCAGGTTAAGCAGATGCGCTCTCACCGCCATCGAGTAATCCTCCAGCAGCAGAAGTACTACCTTGAACCTCTGGACGATGTTCGTTGGCCCGGACAAGCAAAAGAAGCAAAAGATTTTGAGACCGACTCAAGGCTCGATCCCGAGTCGAACGGGCGTGCTGCGCTCCACTTGAGATTTTCTATGCTAAGTGAGGCAGATGCGGTCACACCGCTATCGAGCCGATATCATCCTAGTTTGTATACTGGATACGTGGGTATCAATTCTAATCCATCGACTGACCGATGGCTTGAATTCTATTGGACCAATTCAATCCACCCTTTCATTGAGGGCAAATAAACCGCACCAAAAACAAAAAATAATCGTTCCCAAAAAAGAAACCGACGGATTAATAAATGGCGAGTCGAACGGGTGACTCTGCTCAAACGGCAAAGATATTTATCTCAGTAAAGCAGGTGCGGTCCCACCACCATGGAGCCATATCAACTTCATCCTGCACCCGCACAAGTGGGTTTGTAAATATTCGGGCTCCACTCAATTCAACCACTTGTGGAACTTGTCCACCGAAGTTGGCCAACATTTCAGCTGCCGGATTCAGGATTATTCTGTCAGGAACAAAAGTGACCTCCATGGTCGAGCGCCAGGAGTACCTTGGATATCTGGATGACGTTGGTCGGGCCAAAGTAATAAAATAAAACTCTTGTATCACGCTTGAAGGCTCGATCCCGAGTCGAACGGTCCCACCGCCAACGAGCCGATATCAGCCGAGTATTGAACCTCTATACCTGGGTATCAATTCGGGGTGCTTAAATCCATTCAGTGATGGCTCAAATTCTATTGGAATCCAGTAACGTCAGGGAGTTTCATAACGCCAGAGTCCGGCTCGGAGCTAGTTCGTATCCTTTATACCTGTGCTCTAACAGATGGTTTGTGTTCTGTGGGACCAAATCGAATCCGGTAACATCTTGTAATTTAAAACCCCACAGCCCCGGCGGCTATGTCATGCGACAGCCACCGTTCTGGTGTATAGAACGGATGGGCAACTGTATAGGGACGTAGGCTGAATTGAGCGTCAACGTGATGGTTAGATGACGGAGGGGCGAAGAGTTCTCGGGGAGAGAGGCGATAGGAGGATCAAGAGTCCATTCATACGGTGTGACAGCAGCGCGAGAAGTGCGTAGTACAACGCACACCTCGCAGGTAATACTGTCCGTGTCGGCATGTGTGCGGATGTAAAACTGAGGCCGCCCAAAGCCTGCGGCAGCTCCAGTTTTTTATGCCTCTTGTAACATCCATTGCACTAAATATACGGATGCAGGCTGCCCACTTGCGAAATTGCGGCAGGGCCACAGGCGCGCGAGGGCATGGGTGATGCGTTGGCCGTCTTGTCCGCAGAGAGAAACGAGCGGGGCGGGGCAGTGGCAGCGACAGCATCCAAATGTGTGGCGCTGCAAGGGAGGCGCGGATGCGAACAGCGTGAAGTGCTGGCCAGCATTCACTCCCCTGAATCACTGCGCACATGAGCATTCTGTCCACACACTGCCCTCGCCAATGCGGTCGTGCTACGCGGGGAGATGGAGTAGCTGCAGCGGCACATGCAGCGCAGGGCGCGGATTCACGCCTGCGGGACGTGCACAGCTTTGGCGGTGTTCTCGTATGCAGGACGGGGACGGGCATGCTGTCGAGTGCCATCGCGTGCGGATAGTTGAGCAGCACGCAATGCAGACAGGACAGGACAGGGAAGTGATTGGTGGACAGTGATTCATAGAAAGAAAGAGCGAATTAACTCGCACCAGCCAATGCCGACAGGATAGGGAAGTGATTAGTGGGCAGTGATTCATAGAAAGAAAGATTAACCCGCACCAGCCAATACCACTCGTCGCATAAGCCGCAGTTTCGCGTCTACGAGACATGCCCGGTAGCACCGTCCCGGTTGTAAGGGCGACACGCAGGCACAGACTTGCTTCTTGCGACTGGCTTGCGACAATTTCCATTGAAGGCGCACACAGTCGTGCGTGGACAGGGCATTTCTGGGGAGCAGAGGCCAAGTGGGAAAGCATATAGAGCCTGAAGGGACCCAGACAGCCGGAGCACGCAGAGGAATGCATGTTGTTATTTCCAGGTAAGATTGCACAAGTGGTTGTTAGACCAGGTTTTACAAGCTGATGAGGATCCGTTCCTCATCCTAAGTATATATACTGCATCTAAAGTATCCAGAATATTCATTGGCCATGACTCGGCCATTCGGCCGGATCACAAATATCTGTCAGGATCACTAATCTATCAGTCAGCATCAGTAAGTTTTCCAGCAACTTCTACCAGATGCCGGATTGCACCACCGGCGGACATGTACCCATATACCACCACCATCGTAATTCTATTTCGCGAATACCTCTTCTCTGCTTGGCTCGATTCGACTCCTTGGACTCTAGATTGATGGATACATCACTGTGTCCTTATCTCGGACTTGAATTGGGAGATTTGGCCGATACCCCTATTTGACGATGGCGACAAAGACGCTGCACTACGGTGCAGAGTGGATGTTTTTGGACAGGCCAGTTGCCCCCCGAGTTGAATGCTGTTGATTGTGGTCTAAAAGCTGCTGGGTGTGTGTTGCGAAGCGGCACTAGGAATGTGAAGACGCTGCAAGGACTTTAGAGTGGAATTGTCCTGTTCTGATCTGTGCGGCGGGCTTGCCGGTCTGGATGGTCTGGCATGCCTACTTTGTCTTGTCTGAAGTATGGGTGCAGCACTAGCCTGCCCGCGCAGTCTTCGTCGGCGACTGGAGGACCATAGCTGCGTCGGAGATCAGCTGGTATACCGTGCGCACGGACCTTCGGATCGTAGGGCCGACAGTCCGATTTTCCCTTTTTGGGCCGCACATTGGAGGTCGCAAACGACTCATGTACACCCGTGTGCCAGCTTGCGTTGCAGCGATTTGATGAGGTATACCCAGCATGCAGACCTGAAATGAGTGGACTGATGATGTGCTGTTTATGGTGTTATGGTGCTATTGCGCCAAGGTTGTATACATCTTACGCCCCCCGAATCGTTGTGCCATTGTGCACTTGATGCCCGAGACGTTTTTAAATGCACTCAATGCCATGCCCGCTGATATTCTGTCTCTGTGCCCATTTGTGTGCTTATATGGCTTGTCTATTCGTTTCGTACGGTGAGTGCTGGTTCTTTCCTTCATTGCTGATTCTTCTGTGGTCAGGTGTTGTGTTCATGACATGCGATTCGCCGCACATCTGAATTGTGTTCTGTGGTGCTATAAAACTTACTGTTCTATCGAGCACTTGATGCGGGGCCACGAGCATTGGCTTGATGATTTTGTGCTATATCTAGCACCGAGACGAAGTGTATATAATGCCATTGTGCATGGGCTATTGTTTAAGGGGGGGCACATATATATTATGAGGTCTGAATGGACCAGTGTGTACTTAGCACATTGTTGTTTCCATTCGAGTGCCTGATCCTTCCAAGGCCGGGAGACTGACTCTGTTTCTGCCCTTTTGAGAGCCTTCTGGGCGAGGCTCGTCTAATCATTTCCTGGTGGATGGCGGAAAGTTAACCATAGCGATGTCACAATGCAGTGGTTGCTTGGGAGGAGAGAGCTCGGACCAAGCCCCTCTGGGTTTTATCCGTTCGTCCTGCTACATCAGACAAGGCCAGCCAGGAAGTGACTGGGTGATTTCGAGCACGGTGGGCTTTTGGGGTGCAGGGGAGATGTGTGTTTTTTCTGGTATCACACAGGAAGGTCAGTGTACTTTCTCGCTGCTTCGTACGTGCCCTAGATCGACAGCCTTAAAAGCGGTGAGCTCGTCGAGGGTGTGTGCGCTGCGGCGTAGTGGTAGTACATATTTGGCCAATGTACTATGCACTACAACTCCGCATGTTCCGAAAGGGGTCCTAGCGGAGTATAATATTATTATCCTGCCTTATCCACCAACAATGCAAGCGAATGGCAAATGCAAGGGCAAAGACTTGGCACGCTGTCAGCTAATGCAGATTGAAACTCCGCTCAGTATCGAAAGATACTGACCTTTATTTTTTGTAAGACCTCCAGGCCCCCGGTGCAGCCACAAACATACAGGCATCAATACAGTAGCTTTCTGCACTGATTTTTAGGTCTCAGATGATTTTTTGGCTCTGTTTTGAGTATCTGCAGGGCACTTATTCAGTATCGAAACGGCACCTGACACCGTGGCTGTGCTTAGTATGGTATTTGCCGAAGTCGGGAAGCTCTCGACAAACTTAGCCAAAGTTACTACAAACACGCGCATATTTTATTACCTTTATTATCTTTATTTTTTTATTTCCCCCCCCCCCAACATCAGTATCGAGCCGAGTTGGATAATGCGTTGAAGCGAGGATCGTACACCCGGGACTGTCTTATCCCACGGAGAATATCCAGTGAGTGTGAGATTTTTGATTGGCTGCAGGATATCGAGGACGCTATCAACGCGATTGGGGTCCTTTCCTCGACGATAGATCATTTTTACATCGCTGACATAGGTCGCGAGGTGTGGAGATGTGGAAAAGAGACTGAATGCGCGAGGAAACGTTCTCATTGAACCGTTAACCACGTCGGCACGAAAGAAGACTGGGTCTGTGGTCGGATCGAAAAAGGCGGCGCTGGCAAGGAGCGA
Organism: Mycena leptocephala; assembly: GCA_029378395.1. Taxonomy (NCBI): domain Eukaryota; kingdom Fungi; phylum Basidiomycota; class Agaricomycetes; order Agaricales; family Mycenaceae; genus Mycena; species Mycena leptocephala. The sequence continues at coordinate 31,791 of JARJLF010002301.1, forward strand.
CGAAGGCTGCAGCAACGGTGAACAATTGTGCGATGGATTCTGATCCCTCGACGAGGGCAACGATGGCCTCGACAAGTTCTTGCGAACAATCAGAAAAATCCGGGCATAGAGGAAGACGAGGAAATTGAATTGACGACTCGGAGGAAGCGAATAAAATAGAAGCGATCACGTGCACCTTTCACGCGTTGAACATGGTGCAAATGAGGCACAACACATCTCGATATGTATCAGAGGTTTTTGTCACAGCTCACTTCAGCAGAAGAAAAACAGAATCGTGTACAATCGGAAAGATAAGCTACCAGTAGAGGCTTTCTCCCCGCTTGGCAAAGACGAAGGCTGGCGCACAGAAAACACAAAGAAAAAACAAGCCAAGCCTTCTTCCTCAACGGGTCTCCAGGTATTTAATCTTCTTATAGCAGGCGGTTAAAATGCGGAAGGATAAGGATTGTGCTTTGCACTCGGGTGCTCGTGCTCGTAATCACCTACTGCTCTTGACTGGGTGGGTGATTCGGAAGAAGTCGCCGAGGGAAAGTTAACCGTGGTCTGTTACAGCAACATAAGCGCTTGGACGGAAGCTCCTGGGATGACGCACCTGTTTCGAGCTGTGGAACGACTGGAATCTGAGTGCGCTCTGAGCGGTGCGTCCATGCTCCGCTTCCGATTCCGCGCTTTTTGTCCGATCACGAGAGTTCAACCTAAGCACAGGGTTGATTACGGCGTCCGACCATGATATCCTGGACGGACATACATCGCAAGGACTGAACAGGTGTACAGAGACGAGAGCGGAAAATCCACAATAAAATTTATCGATGTTTGCTGTGAAGGAGTTCAATATGATTTCCACGCGACAAGGTCCAACTCGCGCACAGGAAAAACAAGGAAAAATGTGACATCTAGGAGGGCTGCTATGGCCGTTAAGGAGCCCGTTTCCAGCGTCACTGTTATCGCGATATTGAGCACAGTATGGGTTGCATAAATGTCGTACATACAACGTATAATCCTATTAATTTGCCCGTCGACAGTGCTGAATCCGGTCTTGCGCGTGTACTGCATATCCGTGTTCAGAACAGATAAATCGATCAAGTGCAGATAGAACACCATACCAGAGCGTAGGTCATTCCAACCGCAATCACAACATCGCACACCGCACTCAATGCCAGCCAGACCGTAGCGGCTGTTATGAAGCTACCGAACTCTTGGAATTCCGGATTCAGGAACACCTTGATAGACATATTGATACCGGCAGCTTGAACATTGCATCAGGGAAGGCTTCAAAGGGTTGCCCATTGCAAAAACGAACCGAAAGAGCCAATCGAAACCAAAGCGATGATCCCCGGCAGGATGAACGATCCAGTGATGACTGTGGGGTTGGTTATGTTGAAGATAATCACACAACGAAGAACACCGCCATACCGCTGATTCTCCAGGCAGCGAAAAGTTGGATCGGCGCCGATACAATTGACTGCGAAGAAGATGTAAGTTTGTGTGATGCATGAAATTGTCAAAAACACACTATGAGGATTGAATCTGGGTTATGATAAATATTTTGCGGATCGCACAAGAATCAGGCGCTTGCTTACCTCCGGGCAGCACTGGGTTACAGTTTATCATCAGATCGAGATCAAATTGAAGAAACTCACGCTTTGGAGATACGGTAACTGCCGCTTTTGTTCCTGAAATTTTGCTAGAGGTTTAGTAGCCAAGCTCATGTGATGGACGACTCCAGCCCACTAACCGTAACTGATAATCAAGGGCTCGTAGATTATGCCACACTCGATAACGAGGTTGGCGGTCTCAACGATGAATAGATATAATATCTGGATACTTTTGAATCATGCTGTCAGGCGAGAACAGAGCACGAACGAGGTATCGAGTGAACGGCGAATCGCTTCCCACGTATCAAAAGTAATTTCCGGGGCAATTTGATGGTGTGGCTCACTTGGTAAACCGCTGATAATATGCAAGCATCTTGTCAGAGGTCGTCAGACATCGAGGGGAATCCACATAAGTCTCGAGGTCACCTGTGTAACCAGAGCCTGGAGTCATCCTTAGGTCACTAGAACGGACACGATAATGAAGAATGCCCACTCCGTAAAGCAAAGTGTTCAACAGGACACCTATTCGCCGGATAAGACACATGCAGACTGCAGGTATTACTGAAGGCACACCGATCAGCATGGGACCGAAACTGTGCAATACAATCAAGAGGGAGGAAACAGAGAAATTCGACAAGGTGCTCACAAGAGGTCAACTCCGGCCATAATTCAGGTGGTAAGAAGTGAAGAAGAGGGAAGAGAAAGGAATCCGCAAAGCGAGGAAGATGAATACGCCAAACAGCAGGACTCGGTCGGCCACGCGCATTTATATACCCCACCCATCAGAAACCCACATACAGCAGCTCTGGACGGGCGTGGTACAACAGAAACCCACGGCTAAGGTTCTTCACCAGATGCAAAGTGCGAAAGAAACCCCAAGCTGCCACGGTGCCTTATATAGTACATCTTTCCTCTTTCATCGTGCATCTGCTAGCTTTACATATTTTGCTATCGAAACATCCGATCATTCCAACGAAGGCTTCGGTTCATTCATCCTGTTGTTCTCCGATGTGATCGATACTTTGTTGGAATTGTTGCCATGCCTGAAACGCCCAGGGAAATTGTAGAGGATGATGCCGGTCATATTTTGACCGGGATTTGGCCGTCCGCAGCGGAGTCGACATCGGCGCCAGGAAAGCTTCAAGCTCTAGTCTGGTCGTTGATCACTGCCTGTGCACTGCATCGATGTTCTCAAAATATCGATCATGGTGTGCATCACTGGGTATGACCACCATCAGCTTCCTTGTCTCAGTTAAAGTTGCGGAGGTAAACCGGTGATAGTTGAGTGGGCAACCTTCTCAGAGACACTAGTTGCCAAGAGTTCTCGATACTCGCACTTTCTATCAAAATCTACATCCCTAGGTAACAACATGCGAGGTTCACCCACGGATACGGTTGAGCGCCCAGAGGTTTCCTTATCTTCGAAACCTCACCCGATGTTTATGGTAATGAATCTAGATCAAATCCGATGCTCAAGAGACTTGGATGAAATTTACACTTATTCAAGTAACTGTGTGCTTGCCCGGTATTGTGTAGAATGCAAGTGACAATTTCAGTTCAATCCAAGTCTCGGCACAAAACGGCCATCAGACTTGCGATAGTTGATGCGGTTGATCCTGTCTCCTCCATCTGATTGACAGGTGATCCGAGTGATTCACTTGCTCCGAACCATTACCATCCTCAGCACAAGACGTGCCTTCGCTTCGCTCCGGCATAGGAATGCACATTTAATGAGGAGAAAGACTTAGAAAAGACACAATCAACTCATTAAACATAGTCAAGACTATTACAATACGTTACAGTTCTGCATAGTATATGCAACAGCTATCGATGAATTCAAGACAGTCAACACACGCTGGGAACGAAAAATATCGAGAAGCAGGGGACACGGGTCTCAGCGCAGGGCTGGCCTCGATAATAATGTTCACCCTGAGAGTACAAAAATGAAATCCGGATAGTCCGCCGCCGGAACATAGCACTGTTGAAATGGGATGTAAGCAACGACCAAAGAGCTCGACGAATCAACATAGCTCCTGACTGGTATGACGGCGCGCGGAAGCGGATGGCGACTGTCAAATGGGAGGAAACCTATTCGTCAATACAACGCAGGAGATGAGGAGCAGGTGATCTGCGACTTGAATAAGATGGAAGCTGCATTGGTATGAGCGAGGCCCTGGATAAACGTAAGAATGTAACTTACTTCAGCTTAGGCGATACCGGTCGGCGCAACCCTGATTTCGAAAAAATAAAATAAAAGCATTGCCGCCTGATCTCAAAGTCGAAGATAATACGCACCACTTTGTGGCCGTCGGAAAGTTCGGGAGTTTGGTGGACCATAGACAATTGTAGGGTAATGAAACGTGGTTGTGTTCTGTGGCAAACTACGATCAGTATGATACAACTGCTGCGAGCGGTGAATGAATTTAGTTGACTGCGGAACTATGTGCGTTAATCGATGCTCCGAACTTCTCTGTGGTCACACCGTTATTGAGCTCGTTGTTGTTGAATTTGAGTTCGCCTGGCCTTGAGAACGACTTGATCCGATGTATTGAAGGATGGAACATCTTGCGACGGCGAGATGATGGTTGGGAGGAGGAAGAGACTCGAGTTAGTATGTCTTTGTTTCTATTGCGGACTCGATGCGGAGGCGGCTTGATCGAGCGGCGTGGTATGAGAGTAATGCCGCCTCAAGGAGCAGTTATCACAGATGCCTTGTTCTCACTCTTGATGCTTGTTGATCCTAGACGGAGCTCGAGACGCAAGTGCTACACAGTAGGCACCGTATCGAAGGACAGAGATCGGTTGCGACGGAGCATTGTGCAGTTCAAATAGGTCTTGATCTTCATCGCAAGCTGAGGTTGCGGAGCACTGTATCCTTGAAAGAACACCCGATGAGCAAGGTATTGAGGGGCGCAGGAAAGCTGCTGGAATGGGCCTGACCCGACGCCAGTCGAGCATTGGTGAGGTGCCGGAAGGTGGACACCAGGTTTGGCATTTGAGGGTAGAATTGTTTGCAGAAGAGTGACGAGTGGGTGGGCAGACGAACAAAAAGCGAGCGCGGAGAGTGGTGGGGCGTGACAAAGAAAGAAGCGAAGGACACTGCCTTTTGAACGGGCATTGAACGGCTGATCGGGAAGGTCGAAAATAAATCGAAGCCCAAAACCTTGACGTGTCGGGTGAACTCGGAAATGAAAGGAAATTGAACTTCTAATCTGTGCGATCCGTGGATCAGCTGAGAAGAGTAGGGTGAATTAGGAACGGACAAACAGGTACAATGTGATACGAGGGATCTGCTTAATACATGAGGTATCCTGTTGCAGGACCCCGACAGACCTTGAGCTTTGAAAAGTCCACTGCACAGCAGGATTATCGCCAGCCGCACTGAATCTCGAACTGAAGGCTGGGCAAAGGCTACGCTGTTCGCCCACCGTCCTAATCGTCGATTGGTCATTCTCAACCCCATTGAGGCAGGCTACGTGTGACTGTGAGCTGTTAACATACGGTAGTATTTTCTTTACAACCTCATTCCCTTTCTCCTTTCGGTAGTCACTATCATTTGTTACTCGTTACGGACATCATGCTCAGCGCTCGTTCCTTACGCGTTCGCTGAGAGTACGTCCCTTCCATTCCTTTCTTGCTGTACTTTACTCACAGTGTACCTAGAGGTCTCTCTTTATTAGGTACATTAATACAGCACTCGTTCCTTCCGCGTTCGCTGAGAAGGTCTCTCTTTATTATGAGCTAGCTCAAAGGTCCATCCTGTGCTTCAATGCCATTCTCATTTCTTGCAGCTGCCAGTGTCAATGCCCAGCTCTGTCGCTCTGCCCGCGTGCAGTTGTTGTCAGCTGCCAGTATGTAAACCCTTTGGAACAAATGACTATCTAGGCACGGGAGGCTGTAAACGAGTCTGGGGCGATTGCCAGTACACTTTTCCTCTCTCATGCCTCCCTCTCTGCTCTCTTGCCATATAAAAGCTTTTTTCGTCAAAAAAATATGTACAGGAGCAGTTGAACACACAACAGTCTGCATGCGCAACTCAACCAGAATATTTACAGCTTCGTGTTGACATGAACAGTATTAATTTACATGTAGTGCATCGCTGCAACTACCTTATTTTACAGTCTACTCTGCACTGTTAACTCACAACATTGTACTACGGCAGAGTCTACTCACAATAGACTACTTCTGATGTTGTATACCATAGAATTCTGCTTCAACACATTTAAACTACATCGTACAACAAACATCTGTACAATCTACACGTCACGGGTACCTAAAGGGGTTTACAGACGACCCAAGGTTATCTTATCAATTCCCACTTGGGTTGACTGTGCCACCCACATCAATTCAACCCTTGGGAAACCATCATCAATTCCTCACCCAAATGACAAATGAAACAAGATGTACCTTCGCATCACAGCCTTCGCTCCGGCGAAGGCAGTTCAACAGATGTCGCCACTGACTAAAATTTATAGAAATATATTACCTGCCAGTTCACTAAGGCTGAGGGGCCTCTATCGATGCAGGATGATTGACTCTGGCAGATGGCATGGATTCACAGGCTCGACAAAACAAGGTCCTCGACCCGGAGTAGACCTTAGAGAGAGGCTCAGAAAATGTAACCTAGGAATAGAAGTGCTCCAAATGGAAATCTCGGTCATTCATAGACTCGTCACCAGTCTGCTATGGACAGCAGATCTTCGTGCAAGCACGTTGCCGTAGGCAGACTGGTAGTTCTCGGGAGTTGTCAATGCTGTGCACGTGGAGTTTGAAATTTTGAGTGGTGCCGATCGTCGGCATCACGGGGGCTGTGCAGCTCCTGCTAAAATTCGTCTGTTTCCCAGAGCACTCTGGCACACTTTCTGCATATTCAGAGGAGGCAGATTTCAAGATATGTGGAATAAACACAACCTGTACCTTTGAAATTTTTAAAACTAACGACAATTGCGCTCAGAACAGCAGAGAAGGAAAATTTTCAAACTCCGCACGCAGCCCTTGCACAGCATCTGAGAACTACCAGTCTGCCTACGGCAACGTGCTTGCACAAAGATCTGCCGTCCATGGCAGACTGGTGACGAGTCTAGGTCATTCAATTTCCACTACCGTTGACTGATCAACCCGAACTCAAGTCAGGGTTCACCATAGGTTGAATGGGAGATGCAGCGGCAACTATAGGCTTTTAAAAAATGTGGGACCTGCCCCATATTGGGTGAAGTTGAAGAGGTTTTGTATACAGTGTAACTCGTCCGAGATGCCCGAGATGCCAGTTGAGAGCATGAGCAGAACCAGGAATGGATTAGAAAGACTCTTGAAATTGAAATTGAAGCCCGAGAAACCTTAACGCTCTCCAAGCCCAGGAAGACTTCGCCAAAACACCACAAAAAAATGAGGGAGATAGTGTCTGAGTAACGAAGAATAATGCCAGCAGTCATTGGACTGGGGGAGTCCGTATTGGATGTGAATTGAAGAAGGCGCACGACGCGCAGTGGAGGCACAGCCCTACCCAAAATGGAAATTCTATAAGCAGCACAGCAAAGCCACGTGAGTTGATGGGTATGCCAGATCCAGAGATCTGACGCCCCTTGTGGCACGCGTTAGCACGTGTTTTGATGCGTAGAGCCCGTTTCCACGCGTAAACGCGGGTGGCCACGCGTTGTCTGTGAGTGGGCCACTCGTGTGTCCAGCGTGGAATTTTAGTTCATGTTTTTGTCTCAGATTATTGTGACTTAGCTTCCACTCGTCACCATCGGTGGTCAACGAATTCGGGTTCTTGCTTGTCAGGCATCCCAGTCGGGCCAAGTCCCTCTTCTATTTATATTTGGTCCCATTTCCGCCCCTAAGTTATCTGTTTTTTTTTTTTGGAGGGAGGGGCCCAAGGGGGTTCAGGCCGGTCAACCCGGGAGGGAGGGTGGGTCAGCCGTCAGGCCGGGAAAAAAAAAATATGGACCTGTCAGTAAGTTGGCCAGAACAACTCTGGATAGCTTCCAGATGCTGTCGGAAGGTCTCAGAAGCCAAGTTCCTCTCCCACAAGCCATAAATTGATGAAAGTTGCTCAAATAGTACGTGTTTAGTTTTAGCAGCCGAAAAACTAGATTTTCAAGCCATAAAGTGCGATAGGATGATTCAGAAATCATTAACAATTTTGTGCGCAGCTTTTCGAAGGTTCAAGATAAAGATTGATACTTAATTTTTGGCATGGTGGGTATGCCTATTTGCCATCATTGGGGTGAAACCTGTGTTCATCACAAGGTTTTGATTCATAACCGAGTTATTTCCAGAAGGATCGGCCATTTCTAGCTCAGTAGCATTAAATATGATGGTTTTGGTTCAATTTTTCGCTGTCTTCCAGTGTCTTCGGCATTTGCCGGAGCAGACCAGGTGAGAGATTACCCGATTTGGACGTCACGTGGTAGGGAGGGTCCTCGAGAAGGTCTTTTTGAAAAAATACAGCCTAAGTGGATTTTTTGTCGAATTCGAACCCCCTTACTGTAACTATGTAGTTGATGCAAGAGAAGCCTTGAATTCTTTACCAGAGGCTTCTTGCAATTCGGCGATACCGCATCAGTAAAACTACACTGTTGTCTCTGACGTCTTTTGTCTTTGAGACTCGTCTTTTTAGATCTTCGTCTTTGGGAGGGCATCTTTGGTCTTTAGCTCGGCGTCTTCGGACGTCTTGGTCTTGGAGTGAACTTCTTACATCTTTGGTACGGATCTTTGATATCCTCGGCACCAGGCCATCAGGAAAACCAAAATGCCTGTGCAGTACTATGTAGCAAGCTGTGGCTGTGATGTACCTATGAGGCACTATGAGGCCCTATGCAGCACTGCATAGTGCCCCATAGGGCTCATAGCTGCTCATAGGTACATCTCGGCTACGGTTTTCCTGATGAGGCACATAAGCAAAGAAATCTGGGAAGGGATTTTCACAAGTTGAGTGTAAGGTAGCTATGGAACTATCCTGTCCACCGGATACACGTAGAGTAGTCGACGCCGTCTCTGCACAGTGACGCAGAATTGTTGGAAACCGTCGGAGTCATTCAAACTCCGCTTGGTGATGATCATTTTGATGCAGGCACAATGCAGGCACATGGCGCAATCTTCTCGGTTGATGGCATCAAATGGTTGGTTGCTCTCTCCCCTCATCACGTCGCCTTTCTCCCCACTCCCCGCCCTCCCTCCTTTCCCCCCTTGGTCCTCCGTAGGCTGAAGCAAAGGGTTCAGTGCATGCAATGACTCAAGATCTCAAGTTGACTGCCCGCAACGGCCCAAGGTCTCAATCTACCTCAATGCCAGGCCGCTCAAGAGGCTGCCCGCAACTCTACTCCGGATCTGTAGCTCGCTTCCCGCACCGCGTCGAATTCCCCGCCATATCAAGCCCTCCCTTTCAAGATTCTGTCGCATCTCGCTACCTGTGGCTTCTTTTTGCGTTGCACCGCATATCCGCCGCCTGTGGCTCCCTTCCGCGTGCATGTTTGCACTTGAAGCCACATGTGGCAACTCATTTTGTTTACTAATTTCTCCAGCTCCTGCACTGTCTTCCTTGTTGACATCCTGCCCGCAAACAGTGTTGACTTCAAGTAATTTGGGTAAGCACCTACGATCGATGATTGGACAGCTGCTGACTCTGTCCTTCTAGGCTTCCTATCTGTAGCCTGCAAGCCTCAATCTGTCGCCCCCTGCTCCCAGGATTGACACCCTCATACAATGTACGCACGCTCAGTGGTCCTGATTTTATCATATTTACACTTCATCACAGTCTTATATCTTGTGCGCACCACATCCATGGTTCAGCACCGGAATTTCAGCTCGCGAGTACTCAGAGCAACTTGGGGTATATTTACTTACTTTAACTTGTATTTTTTACGCCGAAATATATATGATTTCCCCTCTCTTTAAGTGTCCTTGAAAGTCTTTTGGTGTCTTGGAGAGCATCTTGCCCAAAGACGTATCACGTCTTATAGGTCTTCCCCAAGATGTATGTCTTTGCTAAGACTTTGGATATAGCTTAGCCAAAGACACGTGTCTTTGGGAAAAACACGTCTTTCGGGTCTTTGACGTCTTGCCAAAGACGGAAAAGACGTCAAAGACAACAGTGTAGTTTTACTGATTTTGAAACCAGGCACTCTCTGACGCCGTCAAAGCTCGTTCCGGATATGACATAAAATATCCCTGTGCTTGTCAACAGGACACGTGAGATAATTGAAGAGCACATCAAGGGGGATGCGTGAATTGTCTGGGCTGTTGCACAGAGAGAGAGCGTCCCCCTGAAAATTGACGCCTGTGTTATGTAAGTATGCCAATCATTCCCTACATTTTGCGCTCAATTTGCCCTCGCTAGAAAAGGGATGGATTGTAGGCGCCCACATTTAACTTCATAAATACCTATTACTGACCCTTTCTGTCCGCAGATTACTGGCGTGCCTTGGGCGGTACTGTTCCTGGGCTCAAAGATGTGTTACTGCACCAGTGTATCATAAATGTCCACCAAGATATTATTGCATGCTGGAACTTCAGGGATGACGAAAATGCGAATTTCCTACATTGACTCATCCGCATACGTGTACTCACAGCCTGTTCCAATCTACCAGATTCTGAACCGCGACGAGTTCAAACATTTGATGTTGTACGTCGTTCAGGACATGCATGAAAAGTCCCACCCAACCTCGTACGCTTCAAATTTTATTCCGATCTACCTCGCCTGAGGTTTCCTAGTCCTCCGGACATTGAGAAGATTTCTCAATTTGTCTCATTATGCACCACAATCGCATCCACAATCGCGCCGCCAGTTGCGATCCTTGGGCTGACGTACTTTTTCCTGAAGCGGCTCTCCGACTCCGTTTCGTGCAACATGTACGTCCCCATTTTGTGTTTATCAACATCCTACCTCAAAGTCCTCAGGTCCGAGGCTCAACGGGTATTAATCGTCTATACCGCAGACCTGACTCTGGTGCTAGAGGAGCTATCCAAATTTGCACTGCAGATGGAGCTGTCGGGCAAGATAACCTGGACAGAATTTAAAGAAGCATTTGAATTTTACCAGCGGTCGAAGCAAAACAGGGTCCACAGAGACATCCGCGTCCTCGTTGACCAACAAGGACAGCCCAATTTGAAGTTGTCTGTTATTCAGCGGGGTGTAAAGAGCCTCATAGACCAGCATCGCCAACGTAGTTGAATTTCTGGTATGCACGCAAACAATATGTCCCGTTACTCTCGTGAAAGCGTATTCGCCAAGGTGAAAAAGTGCTAGTCTCCCTAGTCAGACCAGATATTAAGATTATTTTCTTTGGAGAATTTGGAGAGGGACAAAAAAAAAATACAGCCGTTTTGAGAAAAGAATACCCTTTTTGATGGGGTAGTGCACTGTGCTGCTCGATTTTCGCTACACAGCCAAGACAAGAGTCACAAGATGGTCGCCGAATATTCCTCGCGAGACGACGAAGGCAGAGGACGATTTGGCGGCGTGGGAGCCATCAGGATTGCCGTGTTCAGCGCGAAATCGTCTCTATTCCTCCTCCTCCATTTCGACTCAACAGAAGTCTCAGATGTTCCATCTCCGGAAACGCAGGTGGACGCCGCATTCGACCCGACGGTGACGGCTACGAAAGCTCAGGCACCCGCCTTCTCCCTACTCCAATCTGAAGTGCCTTCAAGGAGAACAAGCAACTCCCCAAGCTGTAAAAGGTCATCTCAATGATTTCTCCTGGGTTCACCTGGCTTGCCATGGAACACAAAATTTGGTTGAGCCTACCAAAAGCTGTTTGTTGCTTTATGAAGGTGATCTGGAATTGTCCTTCAGATGCCGCTCTTGAATGCAGAGTTTAGTTTCCTTGCTGCATGCAAGACAGCTATGGGAGACACTGAATTAGTAAATGAATCCTTCCATCTTGGTGGAGGATCTATTGCAGCAGGATTCAAAAGTGCTATTGGAACTCTTTGGTCTATGGATGACCAAGATGGACCTCTTG